>JBBPCS010001236.1:0-15463 GCA_037974645.1 Hollardia meadi | reverse complement strand
TTTTCTCCATAAAATATGATCCAGTTTCACCAAAATCAGTGAATAAAGTTGTTTTTGTACAGTGATCAGTGAGGCCCCGCCCCCAGAAACATTAAGCTAGCTCTTACTGTTGAAGATTGATTGATGGGTGGTTGTCGTGATATTATTGGTTGAAAAAGGTTGGTACTAGCTGATGGAAGAAAACATCAGATTTTGTTTTATGATGAAAACATGATCAGATTCTGATATAAAAATACACAAAAAGCTTTTTGGCATATATTGTTACATAGGGGCACAATATGGATGGATGTGATCTAAAAGGTTAAAAAGACATTTTTCATTTCAGCTTGACTTGAATGAATTTGTTATAAAGTTCAGAGTGTGCAGCCAAAACAATCCCAAAGGCTACTAATCTATTAAAATGACCGTGGACGTACCTTTCCTTTGACTTTGATTCTGGCGTACGTTGGCTGAACATCCACATCTATCAGGGAGGTGTCCATGTGTCTGTGAGGGGAGTGGAAGTGGAGGTCCAGGTCAGTTTGTATAGAGAGACACAGGAAGTGTCGGCGTGGATCACCTGTATTTTACACCTGAATCTATTTGAGCCATGAGGTTGAGCAGTAGAGTGGCAGTCTGCACAAAACAGCTTCAGCCAAGATTCAAGGCTCAGTTTCCTTTAAATAAAATCGGTTGCACAAAACACCGGTTTTAAAATGTTCACTTAACTGGACGGACCTCTTCACCAGAAGTCTAAGGAGAAATTAAGCCTTAAGTGTCATACTGAAGGGGTTTTGTGCAACCGGCCCCATAACATTAAATATTTCACACAACCAACATGGTGGTTCACGATCAATTATATCAGTTCGATCTGATGTGGCTGCAACTTTACATCAGTTTATATTTCAGTACCAGAATAAAGTGAATTTGGTTCTCGTACACATCAACATAAAGAAACAGAGCTGAACAAAAACAAAGGAGTGAACAATAAATATAAATATATATACAGCAGGTTGAAATTTTGTGTCTCCATGAACAAAATGAGTTCTTCAAATAATCTTTTCAGGCATTTCATTAAGAGCAAAAATATGGGCAGCAATGTATTAAATATATATATCAGTAAATATGGACTCTATTAGTGACAAACCAACAAGCTAGATTGCTTAAAATCAATTAAAAACCCTGATGATGATGATGATGATGATGATTCCTACCTGTAAACTGCCAGGTCTAAGACGATCGTGTTGTTGTCTTCATCTTCAGTCAGAGAGAAATCCAGCCTGTGAATGCACACAGAGGAAGAATACAGCAGAGCTACAAACAGTGTTATCTAAATAGTCACGTACGTAAAAATACTATGACTAATATTTTGTTTTTTAAACTTCAAAAAGGGGCTGGAAGCACATCTCTTCCTCCCTCATTGAGAAATTCTGGATCCTCTGGCCCCGCCCACCACCGCTGGTTGCGCTAGCTTGAGCGGTGAAAGAGCAGTTAGCATCAAGATAGCTAGCGTCAGAGGAAACCAGAGGTGTAAAGAGTACCAGAATATTATATTGAAGTAAAAGTACTGTTACTTTACACCCTAAGTACAACATTGGGGTGTGTTTGATATGCGTCTGCTCGCTGGGTGGTGCATTAAATTAGTGATTGATTGAGGCCAATGCAGCCATTTTTAACTATGTTGAGGTACAAGAATGCTAACCTTCACCTATAATGACGTCATCCTTAAGTTTAGGGCATTATTGTTTTTACTCAGTAACGGATTCACCTTGAAATGCAGTGAAGTACAATACTTGTTATAAAAAGTACTTAAGTAAAAGTACAATTACTGATTTAAAAAATACTCAAAAAGTACAAAAATGATTTAATTACAGTAACCTGAGTACATGTAATTCATTACTTTCACCCCTGAAGGAAACATGGAGAGATTCAGCCATAAGGT
Source organism: Hollardia meadi (assembly GCA_037974645.1). NCBI lineage: Eukaryota > Metazoa > Chordata > Actinopteri > Tetraodontiformes > Triacanthodidae > Hollardia > Hollardia meadi. Next base: position 13,542 of record JBBPCS010001236.1, on the reverse strand, counting down.
TACATGTTTGAGCCTCAGACTCAGATCAGGAGTCTTTTGTTGACTAGCAGACGTATCAGAATGCTAAGCGTAGTTAGCATCTTTTGTTTCTCTTGTTAGCTTGGCAGTGGCTGACAGCGTTAGCGGTTGTGAAACGTACAATAATATCTGCTATGATGTTACAGTGTGTTCACATCTTGAACTGGCTCATTGACAGTAGCAGTATTTGCTAATTAGCCAGCGATTAGCTTTTGTATTTGTGACGTACCAAATTTAGCTCGCCTGGTTTGAATCTCAGATTTTTAGGAAGTGCGCAGACATCTCCCCCTTCAGTAGAGGAATGTGAAAACACTTCTCAAGTGACAAACATGGATACAAGTCAGTATAGTCCAGATGGCGATATATGATGTTTGTCAATTTAAAAGATCATTTTTCAACACAAGGAAGCTGCAGTTTGCTGTAAAGATCGCAAAGAACCATTTAGTTTTGTGTGAAACAGCTCAGAACTACATCACTTGTCTCACACAACATACGTCACCAACACGGTTGTCAAGAACTGCAGCTATGTAATAGTTGGTTCCATTAGCTAGCTAGCATGCGGACGGGCTCTAGAACGCTTTTGTAAGTGCTAAACGAGGCGACTGCTGGTTGTGTAGTCTTTTATTTTACAGTCAATGATTTTTTCTGAAATGAGGTCCCATGGCAGACCAACAGAAGAAGTGGGGATTTGCCTCCCTATTGGTTTGGTGCGGCACAATGCATTCTGGTTGTTGTAGTTTTTTAACCTTTCAAGCAAAAGGGGAACACCACAGTCCTTTTTCTCTGTTTTCTCTGGTCATGTAGCACCAATTTCAGAAACATTTGCGCCTTTCTACGGCACAGACAGCCTAGTTTTATGACAAATCCACCTTTCCATTGAAATTCTTTTTTAATTCATTCAGTAAATACAAGAAATATTGTGTTTGAGTAGCATCAATCTACAGAATGTGAATTTACAAGCCATCCATGAAAGGACGGCAAAGCTGTTAACATTAGTGCGGTGATGTTTTGACTGTCATCACCCTGTGAACCATCCTGTCACGTCTCCCTGCTGATGTGAACTGATAGATCATATAAAGGATATAGTCCTGACCTCAGCGTGTCCCCAGCTCACATTACAAATGAAATCAGACGCGTTTTACGGCCTCGACCCCCCCGTGGCCTTGCTCTGGATATAAACCTCTGGCTAATGGAGGGAGACCGGGGTGGCCCGTGGCTATCAGGTCCCCCCCCCAGCTGAACCGAGAGATCAAAAACCAAAGGCCACAAATAAAGCAATCACACAGCACCTGGTAGCTTTTCACCCGCCTCGCTGTCAGAGCTGTTTGACCAAGACGAGGTAATTGAGAGTCTCAAAGTAAAAAAAACAAAACAACAGTTATGAAGAACTGTGAAAGGAAACTGAATGAGAGTGGAGCTGTGAAATTGAAGTGGCTGATTGGAGGCGTTTTGTCGCTCGATTATGTTGCTTTCTGCTGCGTTCGCTGCTGTGTGGAGTGGTCGATTTCCCTTGTGGTCAATCATAGCTGGTAAAACTGCATCCACATAATAATACCACACTGTAAGAATACTCTGTTACAAGTAAAAGCCTTGCATTATAAATAAGTATGTACGCATAATCAGAAAAAATGTACTTACTTAAAGTATTTACAGTGAAAGTACTGAGTGCACTAAACTGTCCCTGCAGCTGTTCTACTATTATATCTGCATTAATGTAAAAGCAGGATTTTACTGGTGGAGCTGGAACTAATAATTATTTTTGAACATGAATGAATCTGCTGCTCTTTCTTTTTTGTTCGTCCGTTATGATAACGTGATAACACAGTGACATTTTTTATAATAGTCCAAAAAAAAAATCACACAAACAGGTTGTAAACAAATTCAACCACATTATCTAGAATATTTATTATGAATTTTTGATCCATGAAGGATTTTGTCACAGCTTGTGCCAGAAACACTACGAAGCAGGGGTTTTGGACACAAGTGCAGACACTGCGGGCAGAGCAGGTTCACTTCAAATATATTTATTTATAACCAAGGACAAAAAGGCTTACTGGGTGTTGAGGCAGGTGAGGGTCAAAACCAAAGTATCAGTCCAAATCATCAAAGTCCAAAGTCCAAAGGGGCAAAATCCAAAATCCATAAACTAAACTGAGTCCAAAACACTACAGGCAAAAAATACAAAGAGCACAAGGACAAAGGCGGGAACGAAGGCACACAGGGAACACGACGAACTGCCAGAGACAAAGGGGAACACACGGACTAAAATACACAAGGAAGGGAAGGTTAACAAGGAACAGGTGAAACTAATCAGGACGGGGCAGAACAAAGACAGGAAGAGTGAAGCAGGATAAGACACACGAGGAAAAGACTACAAAATAAAACAGGAAATACAAACTCCAAACTCAAATGTTAACATAGGAAGGAACAAACACAGGGATACAAACTAAATCTCAAAACCATAACACAGGAAATGACACACTGAAACTGAACCATGACAGTTTTATATTTGTAAAGGAAGCTATAAAACTTTTGCATATGCACCAGGCGAGCAATTCTGATTGGACCGAAGAGGCGCCATCTGTATGTCTGTAATAACTAATAAAACTGTGAGCGTACCACTACAGTAAATGCTGTATGTAGCACAGCCTGTGTAACACCTGAAAGGTTTGCCTTTGTGAGAGCAACTTCCCTTTAACTAATAATAAAGAGTGTGGTCTCAACCTACTCTACATGACAGAACATGTGTGTTTGTGTACTGTACTTGGGCTCGTTGACGTTCAGGACTCGTCCATCGGCAGTGATCAGCGTCCTCGGGGCCTTCGGCTTCTTCTCTTTCTCCCTGCAGAGAAACGGCAAAGCATGAGCAGAGGTGTGTGTGTGTGTGTGTGTGTGTGTGTGTAAAGGATGGACTGACAGACAACAGGAGAGTTATGAGCTCTTTGGGGTGAAGGAGAGAACTACCTCTCCTCCAGGGACGTCCATAAAAGGAGACGCGACAGATAATGTGCAATAGAGGGTTTTACTGTAGGACGCACACACACACACAGACACACAGACACACACACACACACACACACACACACACACCCACACACACACCCACACACACACCCACACACACACACACACACACACACACACACACACACACACACACACACTGGACAAAGCGTTCATTCAGTGGAGGTTTTGATCGAGCGGCTCGGCCTGAGCCGATCAGATCTTTTAGGGTTTTAATGTTTTACATTATTTTAACCGGAGCAGGTTCAGACGTTGCCGACTGATTTCCATGTCTGACTGACTGTTTTTTGGGTATGAGGTTTTACTTACTTTTATATTTGGCAGCTGATGTTAGGTCACTTTGTTGACTGTTTCTTGTCCGACTAATTTAGACTTGCCTCACTCCGGTTTGACTGACTGGTTTCAGGTTTGAGGCGTGAAGTCGTGACATATTCAGAAGGCTGATTTTTGGTTATCGTGGACTTTAATGACCGATTTATTTAATGTCAGCTTGTTTTTCCTGTCTGACTGACTAGTTCTCAAATTTACTGACTGACTTTTCTGACAAACCAATCTTTAGATAAAATACTGACGGTTGATTTGGATGACCTGGCTGAGTGAATGTTTTTTTATTTTGTTTTTTAGAATTTCTTGGGTTTAACTGACTGAATTTAACATTAAACTTTTGGATTTTCAGATTAACTGACTGGTTTTCCAGTTGGACAAATCAATTTTAAAGTTCGTTTGGCTCGGACTATGTTTGAATGACAAAGTACTAATACCAATATTTAGATTTGATCGGTTGACTTTGAGGTTGGCTGATTTATTTTCATGGTGGCTTTCTTGACTGTTTATGGACTAACTGACTGGTTTTCAGCTTTACTGGCTGATTTTAAATCCATCAAACCCATGTTTGGATAATGAAAGTCCAAATAACCTCTGTTGACTAAGATCACATCCACCTCAGGGGGCCCCTATTTAATTATATAAGATTAAAAAAAGTACAGAAAATTGTATTGTATTTGTAATGTAATTGTATTTTTAGATTAAAATCTGATCTTTTTTTTTCTTCCAGTAAAACAAAATCTGAAGTTTCCTTCCATCAGCTGGTACCGACCATTTTCAACCAATAATGTCACGACATCCACCTATCAATCAATCTTCAACAGCACAGAAGGGCTAGCTTCATATTTCCTGTCAGAAGGGCGGAGCTGGAGTGTTTCTGGGGGCGGAGCCTCACTGATTACTGTAAAAAAACAACTTTATTCACTGAGTTTGGGTGTGGACGTGATCTAAAAGGGTTAAAAAGATATTTTTCAATAAACTGCCTTCATTATTTATTTTATTTGTGTAACTGGCTTTAAGGTTTAAGCTTGACTGACTGGCTTACCGACTGATCTGACTGCCTGGTTTTTGGGCTCTTTAAATGTGGGTAGCTGATATGCTGGTTGCGGTTGGCTGACTGGTTTTCAGATTTGCAGCCTGTTTGAGTCTCTGTGATGAAAGTTTGAAGAACAATACACAACGTTTACTGCCAGACTGTGATGCAATCTGTGAGTAAGTATGTGTGTGCGTGCACAGCCTCTTAATATGATGCAATTATGAATTAAATGTGTGTGTAAAACTGTGTGTCTATAGATTGTGTCTGTGTATACATACAGCATGTGTGTATATGTGTGTGTGTACAGTATGATGCAATGTGCATGCAGCGCAGTGCTCATAAAGCAGCTACACACTCCAATACACAGATACACTGGCACCACGAATGTGTGTGTGTGTGTGTGTGTGTGTGTGTGAGTGGGAGAGAGAGTGAGGGAGTACTGTACTACTGCAAATGTGTGTACTGTTGGTGCGTGAGCGAGTGTGTAAACAAGTGTGAAAGACAAAGTCAATGTGTGTGTGTGTGTGAATACTATTAAACATGCAAAAAGGAAAGAATCTTAGCAGGAGGTGTGTTAGAGCAGCAGGGGAGATGAATGCATGTGTGTGTGTGTGTGCGTGTGTGTGTGTTGACCAGCTGGTGTTCCACATGTGGACATGTCCTGCAGAGCCGGGAACTCCTGCAGAGGGTCCCACTCCTATCTTTGCCCAGTGTGTGTGTGTGTGTGTGTCAGTAATATATGTATGTGAGAGCCTGCCAGCTGGTGGGTGTGTGATGAATGTGTAATGTACTTATGAGTCAGTTTATTTGTATACGTGTTTGTGTAACCACTCGTTATCAATACAGTGAATCTTATTTCAGCTCACAGAACGATACCTGATCAGTTCACAGCCTGAATACTAGAATTCAGTTTAGAATGGAACCAGATGGCACTTCACTTGTGGTGCTTAAAGAGCCAAAAAAAATACATTTGAAAAACTCAACATCAATGTCTCTTTCTCTGCGTTATGACGCCGTTGTGTTTTTTAGTGTAAATAAACAAAGACGGGTCTTTGTTACGGCGATATTGTGCAATCTCTGTGTGCAAAGGGCTTAAGCTAAGCTAGCTAACGTTACAGCCGAGGAGGACGCCATTAATGTTTACATCTCGGGCCTCTTGTCCATGAGTAGATGCAGGCTTGTATGTAGTTCAATAAAAAGAAAATACTTTGTGTTTGTACCTGTAGTATTTGAGTAAATTGTAGTTATATTACATAACTGGCTATTCTAATAATAACAATAATAATAATACATTTTATTTGTATATCGCTTTCCAAGACACTCAAAAACACTTTACATAGGTTCAAGAACAGTAGAAAATACATTTTTATTTTTACTGCATGTGTATATCGTTCTCCTCGATTACCAATAATCAGTATCGGCCCTGTAAAAATATATCGGTCAATTCTTAATTGGTTGTTTGTGTGTTGTAACGGCCGATACACGGCTTAATATTGGCTGCTAGTAAAGACGGATATGTAGCAAGTGTGTGTGTGTGTGTGTGTGCGTGTGTGTGTGTCCATAGGCAGTGCAGTGAAGGGGAGCTAATCCAGTAAAGTAACAGAGAACCGACAGAGTCAGGGGTCATTATCATTCACACACCACTGAACAAAACACGCTCACACACACGCTCACACACACGCTCACACACACGCACACACAGCTTTAGTCTTGATATCCATTTTGCTTTTTTTTTACTGCTTCTGTCTCGTTTACACACGTGAAGCTGTAAAAACACGCATTCACCACTTCTATTCTTCTCTCCGCACGTCCTCCCGACCGAACCCAAACTACTACCCACCCACAAACACACACACACACACACACACACACGTGCACCAGATGGGTCCTAATCTCTCGTTGCCATAAACAAACACAAACCGCTCAAAGAAGCAGACAGAGGGACCACTGTGTGTCGGTGAAACTTCTTGTCATCGAACATCCTGTTAATTCTTGCGACAGCGTCAAACAAAACTCCTCCGAGTCGCCTCCACACACACACACACACACACACACACACACACACACACACACACACACACACACACACACTGGTCTCGGACAGAGACTAGTAGAAACAAGCTAACGTTGCACAGATGTCGGCCGCTCAGAGTTGTACGCTCCCTCATATTTTTGCTCTGTAGTGAGATTCAGATGTCAGTCAGTCGGGTCAACGTCTGATATGATGGAGGATTTCTCCAAAACAGAGCAGCTGACTGGAAACCCTGCAGTGACCCGTCCAGTTTCTCCAGTTCTTACTGGTTTGATCTTTCAGTCGTGCTCTCTGGAAACCGACTGTCGGCCTGCTAGCTGCTAGCTCGGTCCAACAGTTCGCTCTCCACAACTCCAGCCCGGACCCGCGCCAAGTCAGCATCTGTTCCACTAACACCTGCAGCTGAAGGGGTTTGCGTCTTTCTGCAAAGCATGAAACGTGTTCCCAGAGGCTTCAGTCCATATTGTGTCAACAACTGCAGCTCCAGTGACTAATGCTAAAGGCTAATCCTGCGTTCATGTCAGCAATTTGGGAGGAAGAATAAAACTTCATCATTTTCATATTTTCACAAAGTGGGACATGTCACAGCTGTCAGGAAATCCCAATATTTACGACACTGACTTTTTAAATTAGATGCTGAAGTGAAAGTTTTTTCTTCTCAGGCTTTTCAGAATTCATTCTCTCCAATATGACGTGAACGTGGCACAAGACTCACAGAATATTATGTTGTTGAATGATAACAGAATATGATAAAGCAGTCCTCCAGGAGCTGTGAGCAGTAACTGTTGGGCATTTTCATTTTTTACTAAATGACTGCAATTATTATGAGACAATCAAACTTTCTGTCGACTAGAGCTGTAAATCATAAAGTTATTTTCTTCTTTAATCTGTTAAACATCAACAAATCATGAAAAATGTGCAATGTGAGGTCCTTTTTTTTTTCCAGGCGAATTACGATGACAAGAAACAGAAAAAAAGAAGAAAATCTTCACTTAAAATGGGAAATGAGCAACTGTTAATGATTCAATCAATTACCAATACTGTCAATCTTGCGTTGATCGACTAATTCACTATTGTTGTTTCAACTCTTCTGTCAACTAAAGCTGAAATTATACTTTCCACATCTGCGAGTACATGAGGGTTCGCTACAAGTAGATGTAGAATATTTTTTGTGACCCTGCGACAACAAGTTATGGAATACGTTCTGCACATGTGTGGACCGCGTCCTCCGAACAGCAACAACAGTTGCGTCCAACCTGCAATCTGGAGCGACTTCTGATCCACGATCAAGGCAGAAGGCCGCCCACCTCGAGCCGGGTCTGCTCCGAGGTTTCTGCCTTCTAAAAAGCAGTTTTTCCTTGACACTGTCGCCAAGTGCTTGCTCATGAGGGAAATGTTGGGTCTGTTTAAATTGATAATAATAATTAAATGAACTAATAATAAAGAGTGTGGTCTGCACGATAAACAATCTGCCTATTGAACAAAACACTAACAAATCACTGCTCTGCCGACACCGCGAGGTTGAGGTAAACCCGTCGACCCGGGAGGAGGAAGTGCTTAGAAGACATCAAAGTTTGTGTTCATGCACCGCTGCTCTGCTGTAACTCTTCTTGCCCTCCAGGGAAGAGTTAATTCGGAGAGATTCAAGATGTTGTTACAGATGAAAACAGGCTCTGGCCTCTCGGAGAAGATTAACAAGTGTAATTCTGTGCAGATGTTGGCTCGGTGCGGCTCCAACTCTGCTCTGCAACCCTCTGGAAGTATGAATGAACATATACAAACTGGAAGAAAGCAACGAGTTTGACAGATTCTCTGACATTGTCAGGAAGCATCAGTATCGTTATCAGTGAATCTGCTTTCCTTAACCCTTCTGCTGCTGGTTAACTACATTTCCCAGAATCCCTTTCATCCTATGCCCGATCCCTTTGAGTGAAGCATTTCTCTTCGCATCAAAAGCGATGATGAAAGCCAGCTTTCAAACTCAATAACCTCAGCGTTCCAGAAGACAAGAGCTGGAGTCTGCCAGATATTCAACTATTTAATATTTCTGTTCATGAGCTTCACACACTGAACTTATCTACTTATCTAATATCTACGACACTACAGCTTCAACGTTGAAGATTCCAGCAATCCTTACATGGTTTGACTCCTTAGTCCCAATGGAGGGAACTCTTAATCCTTCAGCTACAGTGATATTTTAGACAAACATCTTTCTGATAACAACATCGTCGTTTTTCTCATTAGCCTGCATAGAACCCCAATAAATCCACGCTCGCGGATTTCCAACGACAGCTCCGCAGAATTTCCGTAGAATTCCAACGAATAGAGATGCTGCTTGTAAAACTTCCCACCACCTTGTGCATGTGTGCGACAGCATGTGTGGTTTTCAGTCGGCATTAGGATCAAAGTTAGAGGTGCGATGGGACGATATGCAAAAAGTTAGATTCACTGAGGAAAAGTTCTGCGAGGGATCCGGCTAATAAATAAATATCGTCAATCACATTACGAGCAAAAAAAAAATTAAAATCTACCAAGTTCCCCAGATAATCATTCTTGATCACCACTGAAGATAGTAAAAAAAATCCACAGATTCCGTCTGGACCAGTGTTGGACCTCACTAATGGACGGACTGAAACCAGAAGAGTGGAGGCCGTTACAGCAGCACACTGATAGGCGGGTCGTGTTAGCTGAGTAATTTCTGTCATTCACTACATGTTTTAGCAGAAACATCTGCAGCACCTGTCCCGTCATTTTGACAGATTTGAAGAATGAGGGCGATCTATCGTAACGTTTAGTAATTCACACGCAACGCTGTCAAAAACCACATGCAGATCGCCGGCAGTAGACCCCCTCGTCCAGTTGGTGGCGAGTGTACACGTTAGTTAGCTTTAGTCTTTGATCTCACATGCATGACCTCGTTGTCTTGCTAGCTTTAGCCATCACATTGTAAGTTAGCTATTAGAAAAAGTCACAACAGCTGAGTATCCAATGTTACCTAATAATGGTGATGTGAGTGTTAGCTAGCAGCGGCTAATGTTAGAACTCTTTTCCATGCCCTTATAAATGCATAATGTCCGAGTTTGTTCTGCATATTAAATGTTATTGGGATCAACTTGTTTTTGAAAATTAAATGCTATTCAATAGGCTCGTTATCATTAAAAATTTTAATGAAAAAAATAGATTATGATTGAAATTTTACGACCATGTCTGTCAAAATGACGGAAAACGAGAAAGTTTAACGCGACCTCTGGATTGATGGCCATGATTGAGATGTTCAATAATCACATATGGGTGTCCACATACTTTTGGCCATATAATATAACTTTAAACTCTGTGACTGTTTGGGAACTGGAGGTAAATGTTCTGGACTTTTTGTATCGTGTTAGCTTCTGGTCAAGTAAAGTTTTCACTGCATGATTATTCTGAAAACTTCTTGCTATGCTCTGAAAGCATCTGTTTAACATAAACCTAATGTTTTATATTGTTGAAACGTTTGTCTGCCATTAACAAATCAGCTCTGGACATGACATCACATCGATTGGTCTTTCTCCAATACCTTTGAGATATTTATTTGGGATTTTTCAACAATTTCATGTAACAAAGAAGCCAAAGTTCTGACAAACATTGGCAGTAGTACAGAAATATTTGAATAAAATCATCAAAATCTGGTAAACATTTAATGTTTTTGGATTAAAGAACAAGAGAACCATCTTATAAATCTGTTTCCATTCAGTGCCAGCTTTAGATACTTGTGACTTCTTGATACTTTGTGCCCTGGACACGTCTGGTCGGTACCAAAGAGATACTGATATACAATTCAAGAATAAATATACATCAAAGTGCTAACAGGACCCAAACATGTGAGGCTCGCTGCCAACAGTTGTGCAACAGTGTTCAGGGTGGATTTATGCTTCAGGCGTACACACAAATACTTGGTCCGGCTGTTTCTGTTGCCTCGACCCTTGAGGAGGATTTTTGTGGAAAAGATTCATGCAGCACTAATGCAAAATAGACCAACGCTCACAAAGGGGGAATCAACAAGGATAATACTGTACAGATGGAGCAGCGGTCCAAGCCTCTGTGCTCGCTACACTGATATTGTGTCGATCCAAACAAGCCTCACATGATTATACAACAGAAAATATACTGTATACTAACAATGCTTTGAAAACAGTGAAGAGGCATCAGGAGGAAAGAAATATTCAGAAAGAACAGAAACACTATTATAAGAAAAATCAAGTAAAGCTGCTCTGATAGTTTCTGTCCGTCTCTCTCTCTGTTGCACCTCCTCCGTCATCGGGGGAATTGTTTGGAAAATCCTGCAGAGCAAATTGATTGTTGGAGCATTCAGTTTTAAATCAAGAGAGTCTCTCTGCTCCTCCCATCCTCTTTCTCCCATCTCTTCCTTCCGTCCTCGACATCCTCAACGCTTCTCCGCCCTCAGTCACCGTCTCCAGCCTCTCAGTGGGACACCTCACGTTCCAGAAAGACAAATTTAACTGTTCTAAAAAGAGCTGTTTTTGATGGGAATGTATTTATTTTTGCAGATATCAGGTTGGGGGTTCATCCTCTGGTGACCATGAATGTCTGTATCAGATCGTAAGATATTTCAGTCTGACAGCCGTCTGTAGAGCCACGTAAAGCGACCGCTGTGCAAGGACTTCCACGAGACACAACATGAGGTGGTGAAGATCAAAAAGGTTCAACAAATATCCTGAGGCTTGGTAGCAACAGCCTGGAAGCCATTGTTATGCTCAGTGTGGTGACTCCGGGCGTCTCCATCTTGGCAATGCCTAACTCCACCTAACTCCCTGCTAATCCAAAAATGGGCAAAAAGGTGGAGTACAGACTTCTTAGGGCGGAAATATACTTGCTTTTAACTATGCGTTCGCGAATGCATGATGGCTGCTTTGCGTATCCTTGTGTACGTTTTGTGCGTCGGTTGTGCACGTCCTCAGAAATCAACGCTATGCGTCCGCAAGATGCAATACACATGAGTGGTAGGGGCAGTACGTGAAAAGGTTAGTAGACACACGTCAAAAAAGGCAGAAAGTTTGGACAATCAAAAATACTGGCGGTGTTTCTCATCAATCTGTCGCACTCTCTGCACGAGAGAAACGTACTCGCCATTGTTGAGACATGCTTGGTTTAGGGGCCTACACCATCTATGTGGGCCGCCATCGCTTTATCTGCCGTGATCTCAGCATTAACCAAATACTGAGCTCTTCAAGTGTCGCCATATTTATCGTTTACTTCATACATACTTCTAATTCTGTGGCGTGCCCTCTACTGGAATCCTCCAGTAACACATGTCTACATGTATGTGAACACTTCCGTTCACGACGCGGCCGACTGTCTACGTGAACGTGTGGTTGAAAGTTAGTCTGTCAGCACAGCAAGCCAAATTATTTGTTCGATATTTGCATGAAAAACCACAAACACGCCTGGGAGGTCGCGTTCAGTGGCTCAATTTTGGCACTTTTTGGAACCGTGTAACTACAATATCATGATGCACAGCGGCCCAAAAAGACTTTTTCCCTTTAGCTTACATTGTGAAAGAAGCGGTTGTAAAACGGTGGAGACAATTTTTGAGCGTCACAACCTCCAGATTTCCCTCACTAGATCCATGAACGGCTCACAGTCACGCTTCGACCTCCCAGTTCTTTACAACGTGTGGACTCGCCGCTCAGAACGGATGTCATGTGCCAGTACAGTGGCCAACTGTCCAATCAGAGCTGGGTCAATGATCCTGACGATGCATGCATGAATTCCTGATGAATGATTGATAAAAATTGACGAAGGTGGTGGAGTCTGCCGAACAGATCTCTCCAAAATGAACCATAGGTGTCCGGTTGAGATCTGGTGACTGTTCACATCATTGTCATACTCAGTAAACCATTCAGTGATACCATATATGGAAGGCATCTGTAGGTTTCTATGTTTCGTCACTCATTGATTTTCTTCAAGGATTTTACTTTAACTTGTCACCCATCTAATCTGGCAAAATCCCTGCCATCTGCTTCAGTTACTGTGAAACAAACTGGCAGCAGAAGACAAAAGGAAATTTAATATTTGGGGACATAAAGTCCATCTGTGTTCTGCAAAGCATGCAGGAAACATATTGTACTTGTGCCTCTGTACTGGATTAATCAGAGTGGACATAACGAAGAATTAAGTGGTGAAAACGAGACATTAGAGACCTGTAGGTATTCCCCACATGCTTCCCTGCTGCTGCAGAATCAGCTCTGAGGAAGCAGACACGCTGCAGCTCGATATGCAGCGTAAACGCAGGTTGGGGAATCCTCCATAATGTTTACAGAGTTTACAGACTTGGCTGACGGCTGTGTTTTCTTATCCTCTAACAGAGAGGGTGATTTGACTGATGCTCGCGACAGATTGCATCACAGCAGGAGACGAACTAAAACGCCTGACGCACCGCGGCTCTCCCTAAACTGTCTAACAGTGGCAGCGCTCCACCTTGTAAATTTGGAATAGTAATTTCTGAAATTTCCCAGCAGTCTATCTCCAATTGGCCTTCACTGGGAGTGCTGTTTGATATCAGCGAAGCATCGCAGCGTACCACCTCTGAGCAGCAGAAATATGATCTCAGCTCTGTGAAACCAAACACTCGCACTTTTCAGAAAAAAAAACAAAAAACACCTGAGCCACATTAAAATCTGTTTTTATTCACAACTAGGTTTCATTTCCTCCGTCAGCCAATGTGGTTCACACTTCTTCTTCATCTCTTTTTTAATGTGTTCGCTGCTGTGACATGTGACCAAAACTGACCACATGAAGGTGTTTCTGTAAACACAAAAATATGACAAAACGCTCCAGTTCTTTTGGTGTTATAACATAACTGCCACCATCACTACAGGTAAAGTCACGATCTTTTTACACTTTCAGGTTGATTTTCTGACTTCACTGTCCGGCGTATAAAATGAACCAACATGTTGCCGATCAGGCGTCATCTCCCCACATTACACCTAAAAATATTAACAAAATGTATAAGTGTTCTCCATTGACTGTACGTAAAGATGGCCGACATGAGAGCTCCTCAAAAGTGAAGCCAAAACATCTGGATGGCCCCCTGGTGGCTGGCTGCAGT
>JBBPCS010001235.1:0-15464 GCA_037974645.1 Hollardia meadi | reverse complement strand
AGGTAGATTTTTGAACAACAACCAAGAATAGCTTTCCTAATATCTCAATCTTTTGTAACTTACAAACATGAAGTCTTGTCCCACACCTCAGCTTGTAAAAGTAGCAACCAAACAAACACCCGCTAGGGAAAAGTGCACTGCTAATGTGCTGGCAAGTTAGCTGCTAAGCTAACTAAACAGCATGTAAAGCTAAAGTGCCACTTTGGTCTGTTTGGATGCTGGTGTGGTCCTGACTTTTCAGTGTCATTGTAACAACACACTGAATGCTCATGGCTTGTAAAGCTACACTTTTACTTTGTCTCTTGTTCATTTCACATAATTCACATAAATGTCAAATTAAAATGCATTCATTTTAATGACCAGTTACATTTGAATATCACCAGACAAACATGTTCTGCCACTACTAGCCAACGTCTGCCACAGCTACTTAACGTCTGGCACAACTAGCAAACGTCTGGCACAGCTAGTGAACGTTTGGTACAGCTAGTGAATGTCTGGCACAGCTGGCGAACGTCTGCCACAGCTACTTAACGTCTGGCACAGCTACTTAACGTCTGCCACAGCTAGCGAAAGTCTGCCACAGCTGGCGAACGCCAGCCACAGCTAGTTAACGTTTGGCACAGCTAGTTAACGTCTGGCACAGCTAGTGAACGCCTGCCACAGTTAGTTAACGTCTGGCACAGGTAGTTAGCATCTGGCACAGCTAGTTAACGTTTGGCACAGCTAGCGAACATCTGCCACACCTGGTTAACGTATGCCCCAGCTGGCGAACGTCTGCCACACCTGGTTAACATCAGTCACAGCTAGCAAACATTCCCACGGATGCAGTGGCACAAAATGTTTTGTGAAATGAAAGAGTAATGTGGGAGACAACCCAATGCCAGTAAAAGCTCCAAAGCATGAGGTGAGGAAATATGACTGAGTCTGACTACAATAAATTTGGATTCATAATGGCTGGCAGTGATGGTTAGCTGAATGCACTGTGTTGAATGTGGTGAAATCCTGTCACAGCCCAGAACTTTTTTCCCCCCATTTTTTGGTCATGTTAAAAAGGGAAGCCGGAGCACCCGGAGAGAACCCGCACGGACACGGGGAGAACATGCAAACTCCACACAGGACCTCCTTGCTGTGAGGCGACAGTGCTAACCACTGCGCCACCATGCCGTAAACTCAGTCAATTTGTATAATAAATGTCTCAGGGGACCTAACAGATAACACCCAGCCCGAGCTCTCTAAGAAGACAAGGAAAAACTCCTCAAAATCTTTAGCACTTTCGCGATAATGGGAAGAATCTTGTAGTGTGAGGGGCTAACTAAACAGCATGTTCTTTTTTTCTGGCCAGTGCTTAGCCTGCCAGCCAATGTCAATCAAACACAGATAGTGAAACGCCCCTCCAGAGAAAGAGAAAGTGTGGTCCCAGTATTTTCTTCTTCATTTTAATAATTTAAAAAAAGCCACGGATATTGATTTTGAAAGCAAAAGGGGATGACTGTGAATCCAAAACAACAGCTCACCCCTATTTCCTAATGCCCACATACCATAAACCTGAACATATCAGCATTTTGTACAGATTCCCAAGCAGATGAGAACATTGCTGTCAGGTATAGAAGACGGAAGTTTTTCTTACTGTTTGTGTTGGTTGTTGGAGCTTGAACTTTGGTGGTTTTGGGGATAAACTTCAAAACCAACAGTAAACTGAAGGCACTCCCCGCAGCACCAAAACATGCAGTAAATTTCTCCCTGGGGAAATACAAAGTGAAAGCAGTGTTAGGCGGGCAAATATTTTCAACACATTATGTTGACTATACATATTGTATATTAATAGGAATGCATAATATGGTTGTTTTTTTTAGCTGATATAGATAACTGATAATTTCAAATTTTTGTATTTTAAAAAGAAGTTCATAACCCGTAGTTTATGCAAACCGGAGAGAACGAAAGGCTAAGATGTACCGAGCAAAGATGGATAATTTAACATGTTAAAACTTTTAGACTTTTTCCCTCCTCTATGAACCCTTGCATAACATGTATTGCTGCGTGGCTCTACACAGCTGCAGCAGTTTGACATCATGCGCATGACAATGACATGGTATTTCACCCGGGGTCACGCCTTACATCCTGCAACACACAAAGCGTTGCAACACACCTCCTCGCATTGGGTCATCTTGTCATTTGTAACTTCAGACAAAAATTATTTATTTTTCTGTAATCGTTACTGTGCTGTTTCAACGCTGACTTATTAGTTTAACACAAACCATGATCTTCTTAACCCTAACCAAGTGCATTTGTTGCCTAAATTTAACCAAACTACAACTGAAAATTTTAAACATTTTTTTTAAAGGTGCCTTGTGTAATTTTTAGCACCATCTAGCGGTGAGGTTTCGGGTTGCACCCAACCGAATACGTTTGTGAACCAACCGCGCGCGTGCTCACACTCATGAGCGAGCATTCTGGCCATCGGGCAAAATGCAGAAGCGCCACATCAGAGAATCGGACCCGTATGCTTCACATAGAAAACTGAATACAGCCTGTTATAAGCAACCTAGAAAGTCGATGAATGCCTCATTTTTTAGGTGAAGTCACAACCTGTGCACGCATAAATAACAACAATAATAATAAAACAGTGATTAATACGTGTTAATTTCCTCAGAAAACTCCACAATGCACCTTTAAATACCTGACAATACTATGTTCGCTAAGTCAAATATTAAAATTCTAATTTACGTGGTCACTCACGAGTCATGAACCCCAGTCCCCCAAATGACAGTCGATACAGGAATCATTCAGCCAACACGACTTACTTCAATACTGGAGATTGCCCCTGTTTATATCATTCCACCTGACTTTCTAAGGGTTATGGGCTACCTATAAGTCCAATATTTACTCCCCTTATAGCTCTGGTTGGGTCTCCGGCAACTCCCGATGGAAATATTTGGCTCTTTAGCTGTGAAATGTTCTACTTTCTTTACCAGCTTATCACTACCTTTGTCTGTTTAGCGCTGGACAGGTAGCGTACAGTGGGTTTATCAGAGCTTAAAACAGCTACGTGCTGCAGCTGGAAATGAGGGTGATGAGAGGGATTAAAAACCGTGAAGTTGGGGGGCCGTCAAACCAAAACAATGAGCGGACAACAACCAGCCACCTCACATTATCTGCAGGACTTTTGAAACCCTGATACAACCCCATCACACACATACAGCGACACTCACCCATACTGCGTGTTAAGATGGCCGCCCAGAGTGGAGCCAGCTATCATACCGACGCCAAAACACAGACCTATTTTGGATAAAGCATCTGCCCGTTTTTCAGGTTCCGACAGGTCAGCGACGACCATCTGACATGCTGCAGACAGGAGAGGGATGGAAAACATCAAAGCAGGTGAAACTGAGCCTATTTTCAGGACAATAAATAACAAAAAAAGGAGGATAAAATAGTATTTGATCAGAGAGTTTAGGTCATACAGTAGAGGGTGCACAGGGGTGAAACTTCTAACTACCCTAAATATTTCTAGGTTACTGTATGTTGTTTGTAATCTGCAGTACTACTTAATGTCGCCCATATTTCTGTGAGCTCAGAGTCCAAATCCAGACAAATATGGCTTATTTATCAGTGGTATGCACTTCAGATAAATAGTGATCAATAGGGACACAGCAGAGGAGTGTCTCAAATGTTTCACCATACTTAACCACAGAATACGGATCTGATAGCAATATAAAATGCTATTTCTTATTATCTGCTGATATCAAACCCCAATTGATATTTTCCTACATGCAGTATTACATTAGACATTACAATAAATAAAAAAATATAGATTTTTTTTTATTTCCCAGCATGATGTGGAAGATGATTCTGGGGTTGCATACAATTCCAGTTATCACAGTAAAGTCTTAATTTGCATGTTTGTTTCATTCAACGCAGTATTAGAAACACACAAACTGGAAAATAATAAACATGAGATTTTTGTGAATAATTTTTAAATAGTGCAAGAAAAACGTATTAAAAGAAAAAAGACAACATATTTTGGGAATATTCTTCTAAAAAAAATCCCAATATTTTGAGAAAATTTGAAATATTTTTGTGTGTGTCGTAATATTAAAACTGTAATCTTAATGGCCCTAATATGCTGCCATAATTGCAGACCTAGTTTAGCAACAAAGCCAGCAAAAGAAGAAAGAGGGAAGGAATGACTAACTAACAATGAATGACTTATCTATAATCACATAATAATCTGGGTTTGAAGTTTAAAACGCTCGGCTGAGTGAGCAGGATTGCTGCTTACCAGGTACGACATGCATGAAGACTGTGGGGAGTTTGTGGATGAACAGCATGGCGGGATGGTCTGCTATGGCCAGCAGCAGAAAGAAAACAACTGTAGAAGCGCACGCCACAGTCAAGGCTATCCGCGCTCCAAAAAGATCTCCAAACCTGCGAGCAAAACCCAGAAACCACAAGTTTTCTGCTGGACAGAAACAGAGTAGGTCTTCTGATATTCTGCGATGCATCAAGACAAATCTTTGTTCTTACCTTCCAAACATGGGACCCCCAAACAGCTGGATCAAACCGACCACGGTTTGTAAATAACCAAACCACAAGGTGTCGAAGCCAAGTTTCTTTGCCAAATACTAGAGAGAGACATAATGGGAATACATATTTAATTTCACACAGTTATATATAACGCATGATGGCATGCTCAGGGCAGGTATGTTTGTCAAATAAGCTGATTTTTACAGCACAGGTTCAGGGCTACTTCAGTTTGACAGACACTCACCTGGCCTGAGAAAAGAGAAATCCATCTCTACCAGTTAACACAACCAAACTGTGGCTTTATTTGGGCGATTCCTGTTTGTACTGGATATCATGTTTATCATACCACATTCATTTTCCTTTGGGGAAAAGAATCACAGTGGCTGCCACGTGACGCAACACAGCATCAGTCTTAAAGTGTTATCAGTTTGTCTTTGATAAACATGACTTTTAGACATATTTGAGGAAGGGGGTGGCTGTGGTGATAGTAGGAGTGGAGGCCTTAGCTGTCAGACGTGAATTTCCCCCTGCACGTTTTTAAGTCAACTTATGTCAACATGAAACTCGGCTGAAGCAACCTCAAAGGCTCTAAGTCTATTGTAATTAGGAGTAGTCCAAAACATAAAGATATTCTGAAACTGAAAAAGCAGAAAATACTCATGTTTAAAAGCTAAAAACCAGCCTAAGATTGGCATTTTTGCTTGAAAGGTGATTGAAAAGATTCATTGATTATAAAAAAAGATTTGCTGATTAATTTCTTTTTGCTGATCAACAAATCAAAAATACATATTTCCCCTCTTACCTGTAGTTCTATTTATCCATCTAGATAGTTTTGGTGTGAGTTGCTCAGTTTTGGAGATACCAGCTGTAGAGATGTCTGCCTTCTCTACAATATAATGGAACTAGATGGCACTTCGCTTGTGGTGCTCAAAGCGCCATAAAAATAGATTTAAAAAACTCAACATCAATGTGTCTTTCCAGAAATCATGACCCGGTTACTCAAGACAATCCACAGACCTTGTTGTGAGCAGTTTTATGTCGGACCTATTTTCTTTCTACTGAACTACAACGTATCACCGCGCAGAAGGAAACGTGCATCTACTCATGGACGAGAGGCTTGTGCTTGTGACAGGGCCGGATGTAAACATTAATGCCATTATATTGGAGAGAAGGCAGACGTCTCTACAGCTGATATCTCCTAAATACCAAAACTATCTAGATGGATAAATAGCACTACAGGTGAGAGGAAAAATATGTATTTTTGATTTTGGGGTGAACTTTCCCTTTAATTAACTAATTGTTTCAGCTCTCCTTGCAGTCATTAGTCCAAAGCTAACATAAGTCCTAAAAAAAATTAAGACTTAGTTTCTATTTTGCACACAAAACATATAAAGAGCTTATGAAAATTGATGTTTTGTTAGAAATTAAACTACCAAACGGTTTATACAAGCACATCTAAAATGATAAGCCACTTAATCAATTAATTGATTGACAGAAAACTAATTTTTATAAATGTTTGTTGGTTTTTAATGTAATGGTTCCAGCTTCAAAAATGAGAGGATTTACTGCTTTACTTTTTCGTTATTTTAAATAATTTTAATATATATTTTAAAATATATATTGGACTATCAGTTGGGCACAACAAACATTGTGAAAGTGTCACTTTAGGTAATTTTGACAGCATTTCTGAATTTTTTTAAATTTTTTTACAAACCAATCAACCAATTAATGGAGAAAAACTGAAAATAATCAGTTGCAAACCTGAACAAAACTGTTCAAAATGAGCTCCACCTCAACCAACTACATCAGCTTGCAATCATGCCTGAGTAATAATAATCTAATAATAATACAGTAATAATCTAACTGTCACATGGGGCATTTAACTGCATTGAGTACTTTTACTTTTAATACTTCAGTATGTTTACTTAGGTAACATTTTCAATGCAGGACTTATTTTTTACAGTGTGGTATTAGTACTTAAGGTTCTGAATACTACACTGAAAATGATTACATAACATACAATGACATGGCAAATCTGACTGCAATAATGAGCACTTTAACGTTTTATTCTGTAAATGTTGCTGTTAATACGATTGCACACATATTCAAGTACTTTTTAATTGCAGGACTTTTGCTTGTAATGAATTTGACACTTTAGTAGTGAATGTTTTAACTTCTTGCCCCACAGCTTTACGATGGATGTGTGGTGCTTTTGTAAATTAATGCAGTCGTAGCTTGTCTTGTTGTACATATGATCACTGTTAGACCCAGAATAAATGCTTCAACCCATCTGGCATCACGTATAACAACAATGTCCGCGATTTAACACATTTCTAGCGTAAATAAATCTGCTTCACAATGCGGGCTTCCGTAAGCGTTTACACATTCACTGCAGGCACGGAAATCTCGGCTTCCTGCTCTGACATATATGAAATACTCACAGGGGTTACAGAAAACTGTAAAAACATCCATGTAATATCCAAAGCAGCGATGAAGTAAACGATGTAAATAATTTTCGTCGTCTTTCGTTTGTCTGCAGTGTTATTCTGTGAGGAAACCGAAGTTCTGGAGGTTTCCTCGGTTGGTTCTCCTCTTCGATTCATGTTTCTTGTAGAAAACACACTTTATATGTGTGTGTTAATAATGCTAATGTTATCCCACCGAACCGCAGCGAGTTAATGGGACTAAAATCGATGTGTGAATTAGCCGGGGGGAAATGATCTCTGACCCGGTAAACTTTCACTTGAACAAGCTAAAACATGGTGTTACCTATTCTTGTACTTTGGAGCCGAGCACAGGCGACAAGGAGGCGTTACCGAGATGCTTGTTAGCTAACCTAGCTAGTTACGAAAAAAAATAATAAAATCCAAAATGTAAAGAGTTTTATAGTTTAAGCACAGCTGGACCTGTAATTGGCATTACTGTGGAATAATAATGAGATAAACGAACACGAACGAATAGAAACGAAAGAAAATCTTTCTACAGTGATGCATTCAAATACCCCTATGAAAATAATACTTTACAGTTTTATGAGGTTCTATTTATTGAGGTTTTATTATTTTAGTCCTCGCTTGTTTTAATGGGTTTGGTCATGATTTCAGATGGATGGAAGAAGTTCGCCTTATACCACACTGGAAAATACTGTCAATGTCCTTCAAATATTGAAGTTTTTTTACCTGAGGAAAAAAAAGAAGAAATACTGCAATTAAAAATTAGCAGTTTTGAAAAAAAACCGTGATGTACTAAATGTTAAATTTACTTAAGTTTCAAAAGTACTCATCGTTCAGCTGAATGGCCCTTGCCAGTGTTATATCAATATATATCCAATTATTTGAATGTTACTATTACTAATACATTAACATGTAAATTGCATTTTAATAGGCTATATAGCTAGCTAATAACTAAAAGGTTAGCTGATCAACAGGGAGCTAATTTTAACTAGTTTTACAGGCTACTGTTGAGTTGTTTAATCTATTTTAAACTGACCATATACAAACTTATTTAATCATGTCGTCTCCTTGAGATTTAAATCCTTGCAAAAACATCACAAATAAGGCCAGACAATTGCAGTCAACTCAGAACTACCAAAACAAAAACAATAACATGGGTCAAATAAAATAAAATAAATATTTCTTATGATTAACAGAAAAATTCAGTTCCTGTTTTTCAGTTCTCGTTTCATTTTCAAAAATTAAATTAAGTTAAAAGGACATTTCAGCAGTGTTACATGTGGACATTACTGCGAGTTTAGGGATGACTGAAGTGGCTTTGTCTAATCAACAATGACAGTGAATGCTGTAAACTATTTGCTCAAAGGCAACAGGTCAGACTTCACAAGGCAGTCTTTTAACGCCCTCCTGTGGTAGAATCCAGGAGATAATGCAAATTATGATATAATGCATAACAATATAACAGTCACAGGGGACAGTTTAAATACATTAATACATAAATTTCCTGACTTGCATGTTGTAACATTTTCAATGCAGGTCTTTTTCTTGCAACTGAGTATTTTCACAGCGTGGAATTAGTACTTTTTATAAAAATAAAGGATCTGAATACTCCACCACTGTCAATAGAGGCTGTTTACATCTGGTATTAAGGGAACCGTTCACCCAAAATTGGGAATTCAGTCATTATCTACTTCAAAACAGTAAACAAATCAGTTTTCAGAGGTTTGGATTAGCTTGACGAGATGTAAGGAGCTATTTTCTGGGTGTTTTAAAGGTTGTTTTTATGTTTTAAAACAAGTCACATGTCTGCAGGGGATCTTTAAAAAAAATAAAAATGATGATGATGACTTTTATTTTGAAACTGCCTAACAGCGCTTTAGGATTCTTATTTTGAAATCCGTGAGGTACCTCCTCCCGGAAGTGCGCTCCATCGTCTGGTTCGTTACCCGCTCGCATGTGTGGGAGGGGGGGAGGGTTGTCAGTTATTCAAATGAGGACTTCGGTTCATCAATATAAATAATTCGGCAATTTTTACGGCATGTAGATATCAGAAAACCCAAAGTGACAATGGCGGCCCTCACGCCTCACGTTTACTGGGCTCAGCGTTACGCAGATATTTCCCTCCGGGTGGAACTGAGCGATGCTAAGGTAGGACAGTCCACATCCAGCGGGCTGCTTACTCACTGAGACTTGTCGTGTGCTGCTCTGATAATGTGTTTAAATGCCTCTAAACTTTATTTTCTCAATGCTGTGGGTGTAACGTTAGCGAATGTTTTCTCCACTAAATATAGGAGATACAGTTAGCCTAACGGTTAGCTAAGTGATGGTGTGCACTTCTAACGTGGCTAAATTGACCCTTAATGTTAATTTGTGATGCCAAAAGATAATAAGACGACCTACATTTAGATTTGTAAAGTATGTGTTTGTTTTTGACACCTAAATAAAACAATTTAGTGGTCATTAACAGCTGTTTGTTGTCTGTCATCGGGGTTATGTAATGCTAACATGTTTTTGTAAATGTCGTTAATAGGTTTGTTGTCGAAATTACCACTTCAAAACAACACTAACCGCCTCATTAAGTTGTGAATTCGTGGAGAATGACAGCTCCAGCGTGGCTTCCTTGTTTTTCCCAGCCCTATGATAACGTTACATCAATGTGTTGATGAGTTATTATGTCAGCCATTCAAAACCTGCATTAAGAATTATATGAATTCTGGGTTTTGTCTTCACCTCATCACTGAGCCTTTTCCTGACTAATTTGATTGTGCTGGCTGTGGAACATGAAATACAGGTCCTTCTGCTCCCTGACATCTCCAGGCTCACTCCATCCTCGTCCAGCATCTGTTAGTCAAATGTCTTATAAAAGATGCATGAATTTTAATGGTTGTTCTGGATCTTGTTTAGCCTCTTAGGAGATGGCATTAACAATAAGAGAAAAACAGACACAGGACAGAAGAACGCCTGTCATATTACACAGAATTGTTTCAACAAAAGCTGAATGATGGTTGGATTTATTGCAGGGCTGTCGTATTAGACTGTTTTTCTTTTAGCTAGGTGTTCCCAATAAACCAGCTACTGATTTTAAAGGATAAGTCAGGTGATATTCTATATTTTTGTAACCCAAAACCAGCCAGTGAATTGATCTGACTATTATTGAGTGTCATCGGTGTAGCCAAAATTTGACATATCTTATTCTTCTATTCCATAGAGCTCATACAACATACAAAAACTCCCAAACAGATGCACTATTTCCTCTTGTATTAGAAACATTTGCTAAAAGCTACAGTGGCCAGCTGTTTTAGGAGATTATTAAGACTTATACAATTTATGCTTAAATTTAATTATATGTTAGCTACCTGTTTTTAAATAATTTATGTTTTCAGTAGGATCCAGTAGGCTTGAGGTTGAGTGAAACATACAGGGTAGGGAAGTCTGTAAGTATTGAGACATGGGCTTTTCATGGGATTTATTTACAATAAGAAAATTATAGAATATCACCAGCTTAGCTTTGATTACCACCTCATAGTTTTGTCCATTGTGTGCACCAGTGTTGGGGTCATGGCTGCCTTTGTGTTTTTTCAGAATCTCGACATCAGCATACAAGGAAACACACTTCAGTTCAAAGGTTGGTATTTACATTGGTTCAGTTATATAAATATAAACGGTGCTAATATAGCAAGAAGGTGTAAATCCAATGTATACACAAGGCCCCAAAAAAAAAAATAAATCCACATAAGATTAAAAAATGTTGATAAGAACCATTTGATTCAAAAGTAGTTCAGTTGCTTAATATTGAAGCGAAACTCTGTTATGATGACAATTTCTGCATGAAACACAATGCAACGCCCAATATTGCCATATAAAAATAAAGTTTTAACATTGCTCCACAGCACAGGGTCATGGAGCTAAAGGAGATAATCAATACGAGTTTACTTTGGAGTTCCTGAAACCGGTTCGACCTGAGGTATTGACCTTTTTTCATCTATTACTAACTAATGTGAAATGTATTGTTTTTGCTCCATTGTAATATGATTTTTTTTAAAAAATCAATTAAGATTAGAATGCATTAGTTATATTTATTTTCCTTTTGTTAATTATTTTCCATTTGCCAGTACAAATTAAGCTTTTTGCACAGGAACGCATTTTGAAAGATTTTCTCTATATGGTGGGACTGGCTAGGCTGATGTAAGATTCACAGTTTTATCATTAGCAGGGTAACGTGTTGTGGCGCTGAATGAGCGAGTGTACAACCCAGAGATCACTGCTGTCCAGTAAAAGTGAAGCTGACTGCTGAAGTGAGGCTTGATTAGCTGGTACACCACGGGCCGGGTTATTCAGTCATATTATTATCAGTGAATTTATTTCTGAGACGAAGAGCTGCAGATTTAATTTTTTTTTCAACTAAAATGCATTTAGATGCAGTTACTGTGGACTTCGCAGAGTGACTTAAGATTAGACCGGTGATGTTTATTAATTATCACACAGTTATGTCACCTTTAACTATCCAAGGTTATTGACCATCAGTGGCAGATACAATGTACGCACAGTATAAGTCACATTTTTCTTGTATGGAGGATAAAGAAGAACACAACAGCAACAGCTCACATTGTTTTATTACCTTATGTATGTCTCAGTTAAGAAACCTTATATCAGGGAGTCTAGTCCTTTGTATCTTAAGGCCAACATCTGGTTGTTAAAACATTTCAGTGGACCACCTTACCAAAAAAAAAAATTTGGGCAATGATATTCAATTTAACTGGTCATTGTAATTATGCATTTTAATTGATACTTTGCCTTAAATAATTTTCTATCACTGTTTTCAGATCGACCATAAGTCCACGGAGCGTCAGGTGGACATTAAAATCAAGAAGCAGGAGAAATGCTGGTGGGACCGGCTGACACTGCAGGAGAAGAAGCCTGTGTTTCTGGCTCCTGACTTCGACCGCTGGATGGACGAGTCCGACGCCGAGAAGGAGCACAAGGCTAAGGTAGCACCTTGAAAAATATTGTCCACCATGGAAGAGGCTTTTGACGGCTACCACAAACATGGCTTGTGTGTTGTGAAGGCAAATGACTACTAAATGTAGTCTTTGTGGGTGCAGACAGGTTTGTGTCGTTGTGTTACAGTCGGTGCAGCAAAGAAAAAAAAACGGAAGCACGTGTGAAGCTCGTCCCCTCATGCTTAGCCTTGCAAAAGTCAACCCACAAACCTTTGCATCGTTAAGTATGGTCAACTCAACTGTAGCTCAACTTGGGACGGGTGTAATTTCAAATAAGCTGCCACACATGACTCCCACTGAGCTGTCACAATTTTAAAACTGGAACTACATAGTGACTATTACTGGAGTGCTATGTAAGTTTTCCTTACTGTTCCAATCAAATCTGTTTGGGAATAAAAGAAGAGCAACATTTATGTGTTTTAGAGTCAACGAGTCATGTCATCATCTCTGATTGGTTCGACTTGTGTTCCACTCCGAAAATTTTGTAGCAACAACTAGGCTGCAAAATTTATCACCAATCTTTCTTCTGTTTTTGGTTCTTAATTGTTTGTTATTTTAGTTTTGCCTCTTCAGATTTTATTTAAAAAGTGTCTGTTCGGTCCAACAAACTTATTGTTTTCGTTATGTTGCTTCCCTGTAGACACTTTTATTTTCTTTAATTTCCCCGCATGCGAAGTAACGTTTCTTGTGCTTTGCCATTTCAAGTTAGCAGTCACATTAAAAACACATTTGCGAATTTATGATCTTGTTTTTGTCAGAAAATGTGGCTTTTTATGGCCCATCAAGCTTCTCTGGATCTAATGAGAAATTTAAGGGATCATAGTTAACCAAATTAAAGCAAATTATAATTAAATTATTAAAATTGTAAACTGGTAAGTTTGATGATTGCAAATTGAGATTGTGATGGTGTTGATGTCTTTCAGGAGAAAGAGAAGATTAACAAGATAAGTGTGGAGTCGAGAATTCGTAAAAACCGTGAGTCACACAAATGTTTCCTCTTGGAGCTTTGTCATTAACGTTGTCATAGATCATCACTCGGCGGCCATCTTCCTCTGACGTCAATGCTGGGATAATGGCATACTGCTGTGTTCCTTGTTGCAAGTCGTATAAACGTACGAAATCTAATTTCAAGGTAAAACAACATATTTTATAACCGATTAGCGACTGTCAGACAACAGCTAACGTTAACATTCAACCACATCCTAACATTTATTTAAACCTTGAAGTGAAACACACTGGATGTAATCAAGCTTGTGTTGTAATGTTCTCATTAAGGCAGTAAGGTTGAATGCTAACGTTAGCTGTCTGACAATCGGTTATCAAATATGTTGTTTTATCTTGAAATATGGCTCAGTGTGCCTCTGAATTGCCACTATTGTCTTTTTAGTGGCTGATCAATTGGGAAGTTCAACGAGAAACACAGCGGTTTGACGGCATTTGAGCTTCCCACCCCCGAGCGTGACATCAAGGGGAAAATGGCCGCCGAGTGAATATTCTATTAATCTATAGAAGGGAGTTTTAGCGACGTTAGCATCAGTCGTTCATTTGAGTTATTTTGTTCTGTTTCATCAGCCTACCTCGCGCTGAAGCAAGGCTACTTGTTCATGTACAACCTGGTGCAGTTCCTGGGATTCTCCTGGAACTTTGTCAACATGACTGTTCGGCTCTTCGTTCTTGGCGAAGGTTTGTTTAAAAACGAACAAAAAAAACACACACACATGATCTTTCTGAAGTGAAGGCCAGGTTGTAATGCATTATAATACATTGAGTCGTGTTAGTTAAAGGTTTAAGGTTGAAAAAGCATCATTATTCCGCGGTTTGTGCATATTCTGCTGCACAAACTGCTGAAATTTGATGGACATTTTTGCGAGTGCTGGAGCTGTAAAAATTTAATTATAGTCTCAAGTCTGATTTTCAGTTTTTTCGATTTATGCTTTTAAAGATTGCTCGTGTTTCCATCGTTATATGCAAAAGCTGTTTGCACTTGTGGCATTGTCCACATCGACTCTAGTGTCGAGTGAGAGAGAGGCAGAGACGACTCTCTCCTATAGATTGGGAATAGCGAAAACACATTGTTTATATCTCAAATACCAGCAGACAGCAGAAGCGACAACATCGGAATTTATCAATACATACCGTTTTTAAAGACAGGCTGTGAACAAACCAACACTTTAGAGAGTGCAACAACGAAGTAGGAAGAACCGTGATGTTTGCAACGGAAAGTTTGGGTAATAATTTTACGGATCACGTCTCTTTACTCTTCCAAGTAGCTTTGGTTAACCTGTCTGATCTGCTTCATTTATGTCTCCATGAGAACAAATGGCGAAAACTATGAAGATCCACCATAATGACAAGAGTTCTCATTTTGTGCTATTTCTTTAAATAAGTGTAATTTTAGTTTGTCTTCAGTAATAAACTTCACACTACTGCCAACTGTTATCAAAAACATACTGAACCTTTTAAGGGCTGACTTTCAAGGAACCTACTACTGGAACCTACTTGAGGTGATCAAACATAGTTTATATTTAGTCACCCTATTCATGTCAGTTACATTATTTTTTGGCTAAATCACACAAATCAAGGTAAAAGTGAAAACAAAGATACTCGTCGTGAAACAGATGAGCAAAAGCAGAATTGGCAGCCTACAGAGAGACGGACTAAATAAAGATCAAAAAACAGGAATAAAACTAAAAGAAATTGTGCTCCTCAATAGCTTTTGAGTTTTATGGACTAAATAATTAATTTTTGGGGCGAATGTTTATGCAACACAAAAACAGAAAAGAGACAAACACAATTAGCACCACTGAGCATTAAAATAAAACAAAGAGGAGGTCCAGAAAACGCAGTGAGAGAGGTCTTTTGTTTGTGAGGGGCTATTCACAGATGAGCGCGATCGAATAGAAACAGGAACACGAATATACAACAAGCGATTTGTTTTGCAAATGATGAGGATTGTGGACGTCTCATGCAGTGTGCTGTTTAATTATGTCTGCTTGTTTCTCCGCCTCCACAGATTCTTTCTCCGATACCTTCCACACCTCGGCTGACATGATGGATTTCTGTCAGGTGATGTCCGTGCTCGAGGTCATTAATCCCCTGTTGGGTCTGGTTAAGACTGGATTTTTTCCCGCTATGATACAGGTAATGCAGTCAGTCACTTCTGCTTTGACTGGGATTTCAACCCTGACGACATGGTACCATTTTCTGTAAACTGTAAATGTATGAAAAAAATAATCATATCAAGTGTATACAATAATTAACAGCTGCCAATGGAGTATTTACACAGACACCCGAACATTACACCTTTATGTAAAAGTTAAACATCTCTTTCCAAAACCGTGGCAGGCAGGCTGGCAGTTTTATTTATAAAGCGCATTTCAAACACAGGTAGATTCAAGGTGCTGTACAGAGAACTTAAAACCAGCCCCCCCCACCCCCCCACCCAAGAGCTTTTAGTCACCCCCAAAGGAAAGACACCAGCAGCAAAATG
>JBBPCS010001234.1:0-15465 GCA_037974645.1 Hollardia meadi | reverse complement strand
GACATCTCTACAGCTGATATCTCCAAAACTGAGACACTCACACCAAAACTATCTAGATGATCAATAGAACTACAGGAGGAGGAGACATGTGGAGTTCAGATTTTGAGGTGAGTTGTCCCCTTAAAGTGACATCATCACACAGAACACCCTGAAGGAAATAAACATCAGATGATGCTCCGAAAGGCTGTTGAGACAAAAAAACAACAACAGGAAAACGATTTAAATTGTCGCAACAGTTTCATGTCGAACACGAACCTAAACATGTTTATCGAGGGAGGACAAATGAACTGCAAGAAGGGGCTGAAAGAGCAGACCAGGTGCCAGCAAAGCAATATTTAGTTTGTTTTAAAAAGCCAATAAAACAGTCTTTAAAGTGTGAAAGTAGCATCAAAAACAATTTGTAGGAGAGATCGGCTGATATGTTTTCGCAGGGCTGATACTGACCGATAACCGATATTTTGAACCGATATACATTTGCAGTAAAAATGAAAAGTCAAAATGTTGAAAAAACCATAACGGAATAAAACTAAATACAAGCTGCTTAAGTTTCTATTTAGTTGCACTTTACTTAAGTGCAATTTTTAGGTACTTGAGTAAAGAATAATTACTTGATTATTTTCTGCAGCTGCATCAGAGAATTACTAATCTGTAAATGTTGAACACTGGATCCAATAATCAGTCCAACTCTTCTTTTTACCCATTGGGATTAATGAGAAAAAAGCCCCTTTCATTACTAAAAATGCATTCAGTGGTCGCTACCTAACAGGGTTTTCACAATAAAAGTATCTCATTGTGCCGAGCTAGGCCCTTATTTCCAACATAGAGCTCAGCTACTCTCTATCAGGCAGCTTCTACACAACGTGGGTCAAATGAGATGACGTGACAAAAACCTCTCTCTACAGAAGAATGAAACATTCATTATTCACGTGGCCACAAGAAGTCGCTGGTGAAGTGTTTGAAGTGACCGAGGCTGTCGAACATCTCAAAAAGGATTCTGTTCCAGTGAAACCTGGTGTTGGGACATGCAGCCAAGATACTTCAGGATGCTTAAAACACCACTTCAAACTGTTAAAGCTCCAGTTATTAAAGTCATATTTTGCTGTGACTTGGCCACACTGAGACTCAACCAGGAGAGTCCAGATTTATTACGATGTTTTCCACAGGTTGTTTCATGTCTCACCCGCTGCAGGAAGCTGTTAAAGCTCATGATGTTCGGTGCCCTTTTCAAACTGCAGAACAGACGCGATGAGTCCGCCACTACTTTTTTGTTTTTTTTTGCTGAGCGTGCACGTCAGCGATGCTTCTTGAAGGCAATAAAGGTGTTTTTAAATATTAAAGCTCTGTCGATCTGTGTTCAGTGTGGCTTTAATACAAACACAGGCCTCGTCACAGCTGCCTGGTAGCTGAAGGTTCAGTGTCTCCACCATGATCACGTGGGGGGTGGGGGGGGTCTATGATCATATAATATTTACATTTTATTAAGTAATATAGTTCATTCCACGGAATATAACAAATTAGGCAATTTTGCACAATTTTCTATATAGTAAAATTCTGTATATGTTCAAATAAGAGACTGAAATAAAGATTTTGGGTTTACACCATTTTTAGTTAGGAGAGGGGTCATCCAGACAACAATCAAATTAAATAAATAAAAATATAGATGTAATATTCAAAAATAAGAGCAAACCAGGCACTCTGAAATCAAAAATGATGTGTCAGAAGGAAGGACAAATACTAAAAAGCCTTTATTATAGTGGCTAAATTATTAAAAAAGCCAAATCATTAAAAAAGCCAACTTGTTTTCGAACACAAGGTCTTCATCAGATTTGTCTTTTTTAATGATTAAGCCTTTTTAATAAAGGATTTTTATTATTTATTTTCCTCCTGTGACATTATTTTTGATTTAGGAGTTCCTGGTTTTCTTTCTTGTTTTTGAAGATTCCTCTTTCTCTGTTTTCAACGGAATCTTATAATTTCCTTTAAAACACGTAAAGCACAAGCTGAGCGAAGAATAAATCCATTGAATTTTTTAAACGCATGAGGCTGCAGATAAAACAGTTTCTCTGAACATTCAAAGAAACGTAAAACACATTTTTATCGATTTTTTAAAGCATTTTTTAAAAAAGAAACTCAACTTTGTCTCTTTGACTACCAATTAAAGATGCAGATAAAGATATAATATGTCGTTAGCGAATGTGAACATTACCTCATCTGTGAACATTTCTGATCGAGTCACATTAGAGAGATTTTTTATCAGAAATGCTGGTTGTTTAGCAACAAAGACAACAACTCCCATGATCCCACGCTGCCTGAATCTTTTTTATTTTTTTTATTTCGTTTTTATTGAGAGGCCCTGAGCGGCAGAAGCTACTGTACCTTTAAGGCATGATAAACATGTAAAATCAAAACCTTTTATTTTGTCATGTGTAGCTTAATGTCTCGACAGTTTCAACTGCAAATTTTGCTTTTCTGCCTCTAACAAAAAGCTATTCTGTGGGTCTTTTCCTTTAACATACTAAATATAGCATAGCATCAATGCTAGGCATGCACATGTTCTACAAAACATTAGAAAACTTCACACGGAGCTCCAAAACACCTGAATGTTATCTACCAAAACAAGTTTTTTTTTCTCTCTGGGCGTTTATTTTGTTAATGCCTGATGGTGATTTTACACTGCATCAGAAAGAAAAGGTGGTCTCTCCTAAATCATATGATGTATAACACTTGATAGTGACTGAAAGAAAAAGCTGAGAATCGGCCAGAATATAAAACTACATGGAGGCGTTTCTTTGTCTAAGAAGGTTTGAGATGAGCTCCTTTTGTGTATTGTTGTAAGACTGCGAGAGGCTTCGCTCTGGTGGCTCTTTGATGCGTCCAGCCTCAGATCCATTGTGCAAAGCACACTGTGTGCAGTGTGAAGAAGACATCACAGACAGTACACATCCCATAAAGGCAGCGAGCCCACATAACGAGGCAGCATAACGAGCTAACGCCATCAATCCAGAAAGTGCTGAGCTGGGGCTCAGCGGAGGAATATCAAACTGCGTGCAGACGCCCGCTGAAGCTTTTTAATGTGCTCGCATCAATTACGGATCTGTTTAAGGCGTGCTACGTTATGAAAACAAACACTGCAGTACTTCTAGTGAGTCAAATCAAGAGTTACCACCATAGATATGTGTACGTGGATGTCAACGAGTCCGCCATATTGGAAA
This sequence comes from Hollardia meadi, assembly GCA_037974645.1. NCBI lineage: Eukaryota > Metazoa > Chordata > Actinopteri > Tetraodontiformes > Triacanthodidae > Hollardia > Hollardia meadi. Next base: position 12,253 of record JBBPCS010001234.1, on the reverse strand, counting down.
GGTCCAGACTGGCCTGAGAGCAAATCTCAAACAACACAATGAGAACAAACAATCTGGATACTTCGATTCGCTGCTAGACGCTCAGGAGAGGGGTGTGTGTTAGCGTTACAGGCTGAATTACTCATGTGAATGTACTTATTGATTAATACTTGTTGAGAGACCCTTAACTCCCTGTATTATTTAATTTAATGTAACTGAAATGTGCAGAAAGTAGGGTCGGGGCCGGTGTAAAACATTTCAAACCGGTTTGATATCGAGCCATTGACCAGATCAGACCGGTATGTACCAACTGTTACCACTAGGTGATGCTAGTGGCTCAGCTGCTCCCGAGTGGAACATATAGAATAAGAACGTTAACAGCACCACAACCCATCAGAACAACTGTAACACATCGTATTTACATTTCTCACACAAACCATTCAACTTATATTCTTCTGAAGTTTAACTTTAAAATAATAAATGAAATCAGACTTCAGCCCAGAACAACGTGAGAAAAGATGGCCGCCGCTACGCAAGTCACAGAGTTTTCCACAACACTTTTTTCTGTCCATTAAAATGGGTGTGAGTGCTTTTAATTTGAAACATGTGCAAGAAGTGTTGATTTGTACTAAGCGTATTGCAGTAACTTTAACAGGGCAAACGGAGCGGATCAAAACGAGGCTTCGTATTAAAGTATTGTAGCGTGTAACATAACGTCAGACAGCATAACCTGCACCAGCTGGTTACTGATGACAGCGCCCTCTCGTGGTCGGAGTAGTATAGCAGCACTGTGTGCACAACTCTCAACTCTAGTACATCGCAATAAAACACAGGGAAGCAGCACCCTGTGGCACTCTAACAGCTAATCGGCTATCATCCTGCTAACTAGCCACATGCTGCTAGTTCCCTACACCCGACAGATGCCGGTTCAGTCGGGTCGTATAAAATTTGAACAGACTGGTAAAACTGGAAACCAACGAACCCAAGTATAAAGTTTTTTATGTTTAGCTTTTCTTGTGTTCCTGGTCATAACACGGCTCTTTCACATAAAATACTGTAAGTCTATGCTGCTATGCTAAGCTCTATATTGTAATAATACTACTACTACGGCCTACTATATCTTACTTTATACTTTATTAGGCTACACTTGTATTCTAAACATGCCATTAAACTTTCTGCAGATTTCATGTACATTAGATTAGATTAGATTATGTAGGGACGTCTCCACAGCTGTTAACGAAGGAAAATTTTGTTCATGCTTGATAAACACAATAAAATATTCTCCACCACATACGGGATTCACTTCCTGTAAGCCAGATGTTGACACACACCCCTCCCCCGAGCGCCTACCAGCGATTATCACCAAACAACCGAGATTCTAAGTAACTGTACTCCACGCACAAAAAAATATCTCCTGCTCACTGCAATCAGTTTAAAATGTAAACGTTAAATCACTTTTTATCCAGAAAAACGCATCTATGTTTCTATATCTATGGTTACCACAGTCAGACTTCTGCACATGGCGGTCCTGGTCCCTCACTGTCAGTTCCCACTGAGTCTAAGGTCCTATTTTAATATCCACAGCGGTGCCTTTTAACTTGTCAAACAAACTGATTATCAGACTTGATATAAAAACCATGTCTTATCACAGAAATTGGAAGCATTAATGCTCTGCTGGGTCTCTAAACTTTGAGAAGTCTTTACTTCCTGGAAACCCCAAGTCACAGAGTCTCTGGAGGCTTCATTGTAACCGTGGAGAATAAAGCGACTCGTGGTCACATGACCTGACGAGGCTCTTCCTCCCGGATATCCTGAGCCCAAATATCTGAGCATCAGACAGCCATTGCGATGGTCGATACGGCCAACAGCACTGGTGTAACACACACACACACACACACACACACACATACACGAGACGGAAACGTGAGACGAGGTGGAGGGAACACATCGTGTGAATGTTGGAGATAAAGAAAGAGGCTGAAGTGTAAAGAGAAAGAGAGTAAAGATGTGACGAGAGGCGGGAACGAAGGCAAGAAACTCTGTGTTCATGATTTTACCAGCAAGGTTAAAGAAGAAGTCACAATGAATGAGGGCTGATGATGTCGTAACCACAGGTGTCTGAGGGAGACTTTGTGAAGCTGGGTTTGCTGCCATCTTTAGAATTGAGGAAGAAGTGATTCTGATCACTTTTAGAGCAGGAGACGTTCAAAGAAACTGAAAGTTTTGCAGAAGAATGAAGAAAGAAGCAGCGAACTCTGATATATTTGCAGGGGCACCACGTGACGTGATCTAAAAGAGGTTAATAATAATTTGGTTAATGACTTACGGTTTCTGCACAATGATAGATTTAGTTTCTGGCTTCTGGAAATGACAATATGGGAGCAAGTGTTAAACCTCCGGGGTAAGTCAGAGGTCTTTTATGTGACTGTAGCTACAGTGTACACACTGACATTGTTCCACCATGATTCAGCTTTCTTTGTTAATTTAGGGCTGGAAAGGCAAATCTACATGGCAGCTTATTAGCTCGAGCTCTGAAACGGAGACGATGAAGAGCGGGGGGGTGATGATGGGTTGGTAATATCTAATTTCACTCGCTCCCTGTGGTTCTCCCCACAGTGACCAGCTGCATCCCTAATTGGCTGCCGGGCATGCGTTTAAAAAGATGATCAATAAAAACAAAGCGCAGACGGCCGTCTTTTAAAATGTCAAAGCCATTTTCAGTCCACTTCAAAACATTCTTATCTTTTAAAGGCAAACTCGAGGCTCTTTATCGATCTGTTTGTTTCCTGCCAAACGAAGAGACCCAAATGAGACGGGAAGGGAATAAAAACAGAGCGAGCAGACCAAAGAAGTGGCCCGCTCTGGTCTTTGGATGCTTCTGTTGTGTGGTTTAATATTAAAGGGAAAATACGACGTGCCCAATCGCTGAGGCCCGGGCGGAGATACGGGAAGACATAATTAAACAACAAGATGCTGGTACACGACGACAACAGGGTTACAGATGACCCGTCAGGAGAATGAAAGAACTTTCTTCATGTGACAGCACGACGTGGAGCAGTTAGTGAGATTTCTAAAGAAACTGCTGACATGTGAGATCAAAGACAAGACGAGACACTAGCTAATTAATATGCAAACTCGCCACCAACTGGACAGAAGGATCTACTACAGTTGGTCCACGTGCGGTTACTTGAGCGTGTGAATTACTTCATGTTACGGCAGATTGCCCTCAGTGTTCTAATCTGCCAAAATGACCGACGGCTTTCACATTTTCCCATCCGTCAGTCAATGGCGGAACACATTCGGTTACCACATGAACAAGCACAAGTTCTACGTTAGTTTGGTTAAGTTTAGGCACAAAACCTCAGAGGTTCGGTTCAGGAAATGATTGGTGACGGTTGGCGTCGTGTGTGTGACTCCACCCCTCTTGGAAAGTACATCGCACTACATCATCTGTTCAAGTTGTCTGAAACTGACGGCTTTACGTTGCAGGAACATGAACCCCTCTGACATGTGCCTGATGCCAAAGGGTACACCTTGTGCGTCCGGATGAGATGCCGTGACAAAACGTCGATATGTGACAAGCTGGGGATGAGAACGAGCTGCTGAAATCCAAACTGCAGGGATGCAGGTGGTGGAAAAACAAACCGAACGGCCTGGGAACTCGTCGCTGCAGGGCTCAGCCCGGCTGGCCGACTCCCGTGTAGAGAACATTCACTCTCATGTCTGCTGTAACCCAGTGAGTCAATGACAGAGAGAGAAAAATAAATAGAGGAAGGAACTGGACTTATTTTGGTTTATATTTGGTTTACTTTTACTGCATATATTGAGTCTGCTTTAATTACAACTAAAAGTCCAGAGATGTTTATAGCATCATACCTCACTCTCCCATATTTTTCTTCTCCATCCTCCTCCCCTTTTCCCCTGTTTTTTCCCCACTCATCACTCTACCTGTTATCTCTCCTCTCTCCTCCAATCTCAGGTTTATGTGCCATGCTGGCAGGCTGTTCTCTAACCAGGTCAGAATAGCAGGGATAGACTGGCAGGCTGCTGTGTCCATAGACAGCCCCATTACACCCATCAATCAGGCAGCGTGCCGAGGCATTCACCCAGGACGGGACAGGAGGAGGAGAGGGAGAGGAGGAGGAGGAGCAGACAGGTTTAAGAGGCCAAAGATTCATCGCTCCTGGCTGAGTCTTCCAGCAGACAGAAAAATAAATCTTCTCAAATCAATCTGACAGCCGATGCTTCATTTCTCTGCCGAGGAAATCTGAGCTCCCCATATAATTATCAGCTCTTATTAAGTTGAGAAAAAGTAGAATATCAGTAGAATTATAAGGTAAAGATTCATTGTGATGCCAAATTGGTGATTTCTTAATGAGAACATGCTTAAAAACTCCCAAAAAGCTGAAATCACAGCGAGTTCACCATCATCTGTGTCCGTATCTAAACATGGAATGTGGTGCTTGAACTGGAAGTGGGTGGGACTAACCAGAAGTTGTTAATTTAAGCCTGAAATTGATGTGTTGTAATATTTATTATTAGAAAACTATTTGCAGAAGAACCTCAGTTTGAGCTTCAGATCAACGTTTTTGAGAAAGTAAGAGAATTATACTTTTTATAAGCTTGAATGAATAAACTTTACTCGTAAAGTTGATGATACTCGTTAAAAAGTACATTTATCTGCACTGGACACTTGTTTCAGCCGAGTACTCGCTCAACTAAATGAAAAGTGATCTTTAAGAAATAAAATTTTGTGTCATTGAATTGTCCTCTGAAAGTTTTCTGCTCTGGCATTTTGTGACGTTGCGTTGACGAACTTTGGTTTAAGAAAATTGTCCTTTAAAGATCAAGAGATTAATCTGTCAGCTGATATCTTGTATTTTGAGATAATCAGAGTCAATGCCTGCGCTCACGAGGACGGTGTCCTTCTCTGCTGAGCTGTAAGGTTAGCTAGCTCTGTTACCAGCCATCAGCAGCCCTGCGCTCTTTAAATCGACGTCGCCCAATGAAAGTCGTGACTGGTCGACCACTAACTGACGACTTTATGCTTTCTTTAAAGCAAACTTTAAACTCCAAAACCGAGAAGTAACAAACCAGGAAAATACAACATGCACCATGAAATATATACTGTAGACGGTTCCGGAGTTCCTGGGTGGCCTCAAAAAGTTTGTAGATTTCAGACCAACGACACAAAATGGATAATAATAATTTTTTTAGACTCATCACTCAGTACGTCTCACTTTTGCTTCATGGCTTCCAGAGGAGCGACGCTGTGATGGAGACCTGCTGGAACGCCGTTAATAGCAGCCGACAGCTTCAGGGCGACACATGAATTTTAGAGCCAAAATAAAATGAAATTATCCCACTGTGCAATCTCATTTAACACATTTAACTGTTTAAAGAGTGTGACGCTGAACGGGCCTGACGTGTTTGAAATGAGAGCGTCGAGGTTGAGCTCAGGAATTAAATTTAATGCACATTGTCAAAAGAATAAAAGCCTCCTTCATTTATTCATGCAAAGTGCTTGGGATCGTCTCACCGTCGTGTCTGCAGACGTCAGGGTTTCGCTCTTTGTAGGTTTGAGTTCTTCATCACCGAGCGGCTAATTAATGACCAACGCAGACAGCTGATGGATTAACTAACCGACACGGCAGAAAACAAAGAGACTGATGAGCCAATCCAATGATTAATCAGCTGACTACGTGGGAAATTCACTTCTCAACCAACCGATGGCTGACCATATGACAAAACCATCAACGCGTCTCCATCTGGACCTCTCGTCCCGATCATTTCACTTCCTGGCTGCAGCTTGACGGCGACTCGGATGTGTCGGACGCTCCGCTCGCAGCTGAACACGTGTTTAGCTTTCAGTTCAGAACACGAGGTCATCGTGTCAGCTTCAGCTTCAATGTCAGTAACAAATACATCGAGATTCAAACCCTCCACAAAGGAAACATTAATCTAAACTCTTGATCTCTTCATCTAGAGTTCTCAAAACAACATGATCTCATGTGAAGCCGTGTGAAAGACTTTTAAAGGACATTTCTTGTGTCATTTAACGCATTTTTAGTTTTGTGTGCGAGTTTTAGACGTGCAGGAAAGGTGATTTTCATCATGTGGTCACGTGAGCTACTACTTGGTTATGTTTAGGAAGAAATATCAGGGTTTGGTTCAAAGTAGGTTTCGTGAGGTTACATGTGTCATGAAACGTTACGTTAAAACAGGTCAACACTCACTTTTGGCCTCACATGGGACACGAACACTCGTCTCCTGGGTCAAAGTCCTGCGTTTGTTTGACTCATCCACCACCACAACCTCCTCCATGTGGGGACTTTTTACGACGTCACCTGACATTTCTTTCGCTATGACATTCACGCAGACACTGTTTTGTTCCATCCTCCTCATAGGTTCATACCCCACCAGGAGTGTTTCAGCAGCGCCTGATTTTGTTGACTTTCTCAGATTGTGTTTATTTCGTCATTTCTCCTTGATTTTTGTGCTTCTGGTTGTTTTATTTTGAAAATCCATCAGATTCTCTATGCTGTTCCTGTGACTTCCTGCCTGACTCGATCTACTCTGTGCAGCTTGATGCGTCTTCCATCCAAAATAGACTTGGTGACTTCTGTAGCGTACAGCGGCGTCCCAGGTGGAATCACGAACACGGTAGAGAGAGGCCGCGGTCAGCTCCGGTGGCGGTGCAGACATGTCTGGTTGAATTTGGGGATAATGTGGATGCCATTAAAGCAAAATATGCATTGTAAAAACCAACAAAAAGACATAAGCCATTGATGTGACCAGGCTGCTGAAACAGAACCAGTGAAAGGAAACATTCCCAATCTTTTCCCAGTGATGTTAATGATTCCTGGCTGGAGATGCCTGCAGTAGTTTAGAACGTTCCAGGAAACACCTGGATGATTGCTGAATGTGCAGAAAGCTGCAAACTGTTTTGGGACACAAACTCATCATGGTGGACTCTTAACGACTGTCCATGTGTGCTCCGCACTGTGGAGGAAGTGATTCCAATAAGGTTGGGATGCTGTAAAATGTCAATAAAAACAGAATCAATCATTCACAAACAGTGTTTTACAAAGTGGTGAAGCTCCGCCCGTCCTTGTGAACAACTGAGCCTGTACTGAACAACAGTTGTGTTCTCTCTCTCTCTTTCTCTCTCTCGCCTTGTGTGATAAATCAATCATCAATCAATCACTTTTTGGCTTTAACCGGCCGTTTATTCTGATATCAACAGATTCTATCGTGTCTGCACCCAAATTTCATAGCAATAAGCTCCAGAAAATGCTAAAATGATGCTAATGCTTGGTTAGCAAGTTACACCAGATATTTAGTATGAAGCTACAAGCTAGCACGGTCAGAGTCAGATAACGTGGTGAGTTTCCAACAAATTACTCTTCAACAAACCACCATAAAAGCATCTGATATTGAATTTATAAGCTCTTTTGAACAGACCACCTGCAGAAATAACACTTTAAAGCATTTTCCTGTTGTTTGCTGGCAGACAGAAATGACAGAGAGGCACCTTCAACGGAGTCAAAGGAGAGAGATGATTGTTTTCCCCTCTGGGGTAGGCGGGTCTCGATTGCGCTCCGTCTCTGTGCAGGACAGATGATACTGAGCCCTGACGTTAATGCCATTAAACAAGATTTTTGTGTATGCACAGAAGCAGAAATGTGAATATGAAGACATGCAATCTCGCATGTGTTTCCTGTGTTGAGAGTGAAGCACAAGTGTTTGTGTGTGTCCATAATCCTGTGTTGGACTTTATAGTTATAAATAATAAAGTTTTCCACTGACCAAACATCTCATTCACCGACATGTAACCGACCAACAAAGCAGCGGAGTGTCTGTTCAGCGGCCTGACGGACTCTCGTTCCCTCTGTGTCTGTGAGGTCTGTTTATTTACTGCGGCTGGAAGCAGAGTCTCCTGCAGCTTCACCATGACGCTGTATAAATCTGCTTTAAATGCAGCAGAGATGACTCACCGTGTGTGTGTGTGTGTGTGTGTGTGTGTGTGAGCACACTGCTGCTGCACCATTATAACCGAGGTACATGACTTCTTTGTGTGTGTGTGTTTGGCAGGTGGAGGCAGAGGGAGATGAATTGCGCTCGGTGCCTCGGAGAATTGTTTAATAAACATTTTTATTAGCTCCTCTCACGCAGCGTGTGTGTGTGTGTGCGCGTGTGTGTGTGTGCGGCTGAACGCAGCATCAGCAGCAGCAAATCCCATCACACACTGCAGCCAGGATGTCACCAAGCAACGCTGGCCGCTCACACACTTCAAAGCCTTGAATAATGTGTGGGACTTAAAGCGAGCCAGGAGCTGCATTGTGGGAAAATAACTGTCCAGTCTGCTCTATACACTAATTTCAACACGTGGGGGGAGAATACACTGAAAAACGGATTAAATGAAGAAATGTTTATTGGCAGGGAGCCTGAAGCTAAAATGAAGAGTACGTTACGCTGCAGCAGCTCACAAAGTAACTGAGGCCCGAACGCTTCAGAGCTTCAGCCGTTGCCATGATAATCGAGTGAGGAGATGTTGCATCAGGCGCACCGAAAAAGAGGCTGATAGGCCGATTAAGAGCGAGAAACGGAGCTCGTCTACAGCGTTTCATTAATCATGTGCACAGGAAACACTTGATGCGAGCGCACAGAACATCCTTGAGCACGTCTGCTCCGCGAGCGCGGGGCAGAGGTAACGCCGCGGCTCGAGGAAAGTAGTTTGTAGCGATCAGCTCTGAGTACATCTTTTTTGCTAAATGAATCGCTAACTGATGCTAATTAGCTAGTACGCTTTCGTCTTTGTGCTTCTTCTGAACCTGATGCGTCTTCGCCGTTAGCTGCACCGCTGAAGCTAACTAACTAGCAGCTGTAGCAACAACAAGTAAAGCTATGAGCATCAGCAACTCACAGAGAGTTGAAGCAGAAAATATTTTCACCATAAAATATGATCAAGTTTGACCAAAATCAGTGATAAAAACTATGAAGTGGTGTTTTTTGTACAGAAATCACCCGCCTTCCCGTCTTTTTGCCGTCTTGGAGATGCCTCTTGCACATGTTCCCTTTTGAAATGCTGTTGCAACAGACAGCGCACAGGATATTTTAAAGTGATTAAAAAGATAGATGAAAAAAGCATTGCGATGCATTCAGTGGAGCAAACTACATGGCGGACGCTGTTTTGGGCATCAACTGACTGATGCATCTAACAGAGCTGCTAATGTGGCTACCAGCTTTTCGTAAGGTTACGACAAATCTGTGGCGCAGTTCCTCGATGGTGCGCTTATAAAAAACAAAGCCATAAATCAAACTAGCTACATACTAAACTCCTAAACGCAGGACTGTACTGTAATATAGTTTTTTACATCAGCCTGTACGTCAACATCATCTGCGTCAAAGGATTTCAGACGTAAACAGGCAGAAAAAAACACATCGTGGTTGGTGTGCAAAATAAAACCCGTCCTGCTTTGTTATGTGGTGACAGATTTACTGTCGACACCCAAACGCCTCGCAGCCGGCCGCTGATTTCTCACTTTATCACCCAGCAGCCATATTGACATGCCAGTCATCACTCCTGCCTTCATTGCTGTCAAGTCTCGACCGAGCCAATCATCCTCCTCTCAAGAAACACAAATAATGATTAATTAGCTGCATGAACTTTAGCTGCATGCTTGTTTTCCAACTGATAACAGATGGTCCATAACCATAACCTTCAATTAAAGGTCAGCGCTGTCAAATATTTTCAAAACTGTTTCATCAACTAATTAGGTTTAATAAGTCACTTTCTTGTTGATAAAGCTGGCCTGGCTGTGATGTTTCTTTTAACGTTCTGTGGGAGAGTCGTTACCCCAACAGACATTCCTTTTACAGGAAACAAACCCTGATGTCCCCAATTAAAACTACTGTAAAATAAGAAGAATATATTTTGTTTAAGTGGATTTCACAACGTAATTTAACTTACTGAGTCTCCTCTTTCTGTTGCTCCTCATCCCTCAACCCTTTGTAGAAATGTTTGAGAACTGATCAGGAACTGATTGGCCCAACAGCCCAACATCCATGCATTATTCCCTGGATAATAAAAAAAAATCAGTCATATTTAGAGGGCTGGTATCTATGAGTGTGTACAGTTTAGTGTGGATCCAAATGAAAATCTGGATCTAGTGGATTTAAACATGTTTTCATGAGGGGGGTAGTCTTTTCCTGCTGCTGTACGGTAACAAATAGAAACCTGCAGCTAGCACCAATGTGTAGCTAAGCTAACATGGATTCAGTGAGGTCCTAACAGAGAGTCACCAGCTGCTGCAGGTGGTGCTGAGGCTTCAATCAGAGGGCTGTTGGGTCTTGGTGGAGGTATGAACTCTACTGAGTGACATTCTAGTTAATAATACTACAATGTTAGGCATAACAATATACCTCCAACCCTCCATAACATATAAACAGCACAGCGCCATTTTTACAGCAACAATTTATTTTATCAAAAAAGGATATAAGTACATTTTTAATAATTATTACTATCAGTAATAATAATAATAATAAATACTATTTTCTAACTTGAACATTTTGTTGATTATAATACTTTGGTTCTTTAATCATGCAAAACATTGAATGCATGGCTTCTCATGGAATATATACTAAGGTATTGTCACTTTTACTAGGAATACTTCTCCCAACACTATGTTATAACGATATTTTGGTCATAAAAACTAAATATAGCACACTGACTTCCAAACAAATAAACAATAAGTAATCAAGGGTGCCAGGTCAACTTAAAAAACGGGAATACTACAGGATGTGGCTCAGGTGCCTCCAGTGATCAGAGGGACGGTGGTTTGATCCCCGGCCCTCGAAGTGTCCTTGATCAAGATACTGAACCCCAAATTGCTCCCGATGCTGCGCCATCACTGTGTGAGTGCATGTGTGAATGGGTGAATGCTGACTTGTAGTATAAAGTGCTTTGAGTGGTCAAGCTGACTAGAAAAGCGCTTCATAAATGCAGTCCATTTCCAACAGTTACATATTGTTTTATACTATAACTTCAGTAATGTTAGAGCAGTTTAACACACTGCTGCATAAGTGACTGAATGCTACTGTCAAATACCAACAGCCTTTCCTTGGCAACGTAGGCACCAAGTCATTTCCATAAAAACACAAAATAAACACTTACGTTAGCTAACGCTGGTAAAGTACAGCGAGTTTTACGGTATTTATCTTGATGAAAGGAAGCACCAAAACAAGGCGACCAATGAAATCAGTCGGTGGACTTTCCGTCACCATCCAGGAAAAGAAAACTCGCGTTCACAGGCCAACATTGTACTGTACTGACTTAATGTTATTATCCTGCTGTTGTACATGTACATGAGTACAAGTGAAACAGTCGGACCTTATCCTTGATCTTTCGCCATGGCAACTGTCCAACAGCGAACTCCACCAACATGTAAAACAATGACCACAAGTCATCATGGCGACCCATTTCCTGGAGGAACAGAACAAAAACACATCGTTAGATATCGATAAAGTTTTATTGTTCATGTAGCTGCTGGTGTTGCAAACCAGAACCAGAACACATCCAGGACTGAACTCTGAGAGGACCAGCCAATCATTCATGAAGCACAAACAGCACTGACCTTGTTTTTATGAGCGTTGACTGAAGCGTATCGGACCGTCCCTCTGAAACCTGCCACGGTCCTCGGCTGAACACAGGATGAAGCAAAGTTAGTCGCAGCGACAGTCAGAACAGCTGACTGATATTTCCACATGACATACTGCTGCAGATACAGAAGTAACCAAACACAATGAAACTTGGTGTAGTTTACTTCCTGTTTACCAAACAAACAATAACTGGAGGCAGCTGTGAGGGTTGAAATGTTTTTTCTTCTCTGGCTGCGATCACCTCACTTTTTAGGAGAATCCAGCAAAACATCATTGCAGCATTCTCCTAAACAACTGAAGAAGCAGGAGACTTGTTTTAAAACGTTAAAAAAACCCTGAAAAAAACCCTGAAAATGGCTTCATACAGCTCATCGAGCATGATCCAAGTCTCCAGAAGCACCCAGATCCCAAACTGATTTGAAAAGCTGAAATCTTCACTGTAGCCACTGTAAGCTAAAAACGCTAGCACACACGTTTGAAGTGCGGGCACAAGCTCAAACCATTGACTATAAAGATGGCCGACATGAGAGCTCCCCAAAAGGGAAGCCAAAACATCTGGATGGCCCCCTGGTGGCTGGCTGCAGTATAGCTCATAAACCCCTCCCCCTCCATG
>JBBPCS010001233.1:0-15467 GCA_037974645.1 Hollardia meadi | reverse complement strand
TCTCTGAAACATTAATTAAGGATTAATCATCCATTTATTAATGTCAGATAGGCTATTTATACATTCTAAATAGATCTAGATCTGTAGTTCAAAATTTGGTATAGACACTTATAATGAGGGAATTCTTGGCCTGTGAAGTATAAATGAAATACTGTGAAGGCATGAAATATGAACAGTATGTAAGGGTTAAGTGGGTATACTCAGTGGTGGGCTTTGCCTCTGCTAAATTTTTAAAGATGGCATGACTCATATCTGATTTGCCTCCACATCTGCTCGTAGCAAAAGCAAACATCAGAAAGCGGAGCGTAATAAGACCAGGAAATATACTGAGAGAAAATTGGTGAGGACAGTCTAGCTCATCAGCTAGTGAACTAACAGCTATGACCAAACACTTCACATGAGGAGTAGTGTGTTCTCTTTCTTTTGTGATCAGTAACCAAATAACTTTTTTGAGACAAAATCAACAGTGGCTGCAGGCAGCTGCCACCCTTCAGTCTGACTTGAACCATCCAAAACAACCATCTCTAAAAGCCCCAAATCTGCTCGTGTGAGTGCAGAAAACAGGACAAAGAGTCCACGGCCATGCTAGCACATCTGTGCTCATACTCATACCAGAGGCTGCACTCATGCTGTGTTCTATTTATCTCAGAAGTTGGAAGTCAGAGCTGGGAATGGCGTCACACACGAGTAGACTGTCTTCCAGAACAACAAGTGCCCTAGTCAGGTTGACTATGTTAGCAATACTAGTTTATAACAATGCATTATGCTGTATTTTGTGCACATAAACAGCAGCGCAACATTTCCACAGGTAAAAGTTGGACAGTACTGTCGGATTTAATGAGACACATATTCTGCTTTTAGCACTGTTTATGTCTGGAGCAGCCATCTTGGATTTTGAGGTCAGGGTTGGTGAGGTAACTGGGAAATTCGGACCTCCCAGTTCAAATGGAATGCTCTGTTAGGGACAGCAGTGTGTTAGGTAAATGAAAACACCTTTGACAATGTTTGAGTAACATGCAGATGCTTAGCAGGTATAATTTTCACCACTAATCTTAAAAATGAACTTTCACTGTCAAACACACATACAGTATTTTCATTTTATGAAACCGTACATTTACTGTAGACATTAAAAAATATGTTTCAGTGTAAGAGAGCATTGTTTGTCTTGTCTTGTGTGTGGATTTTTACTAGTACCTGATCTACAGTAATACAGTATGCTCTAAAATGTTATGGGATATCAAAAACAAAATTGCTGCTCCTGCTGTTTTCTAACAACTTGCTCTGTTTCTTTTGGGAACTTAAACCTGGAGTGCAGGACTTTTTTCACATAAACGAACATCCATTACCTTCAAGCCCTTGCCAGACAAGTGCACACAATGGTGATTAAGCCTATTACTGCCAAATAAATCTCTCTGTACGTCATTTGTCAACCAGACTTTCCCGTTATGTCGAACTGGTAGCGATGCATTTTAGCAAAGACAGGTTTTCCAGAACAGAAGAGGGCAGCAACCGTAGTAAGAGTAGGCTACAGCCATGGTCATGTCTACAGGCTACAGCAACCAGGAGCATTGCTATAGTGTCATGAGTGTTTGTGTAACAATTCTCACTGCCAGAAGGGGGAAACAGAAGTTCTCTATTGCAGGTTAAATCGGCATAACAGGCAGTTCAAAGGCTGCTGAAAGTTGCCCCAATTCCAATTTGTTGAAAGCAATTTTCAGAGAGAAAAAAAGTGAGCATGAGGGTGAATGATTTCTGGCCTTAAGTAACTCTATTTTACGTAGATTTCTGGCTCCTACTAATTTTGCCAGACAAATTAACGTTTATCTTTGTACTTGTAAAGTGATTCTACATTACAAAACAGAGCAAACTGTGCTCATGTGACCATTCTGCTCTCTCGACTGCACATATGGACCCAGTGGGCAAAGAACATCTGCTCTTCTGGTCAGTCTGACTCTTGAAATGCAGAACTGTTCCCCTCCAGGTTTAATAAAAGAAAGCTTCAGGAGTTTCATTCCCACATGGATGATGAAACCCCCCCCCTGAAGTTCCACCTGCTGCTTGAAAGTTAAACTCTCCGTGGGTTATAAGTTTCACCACAATATCCACAGCATTGAGCAAGCAATCACTGTAGCAATGTTTACCATTTGTTACCTGTCTTAGTTAAATTGCGATTTTTAAAAAAAAGATGCTCTTTTGTGCACCAAATCTACAATAACATTGTGCGATCGTTACTGATCATTTGTGCTCTGCTGCCTGCTCATATCGACCCACCACACACAGAATAACTAGTTTAATTCTATTGGGAAAACAGCAACCTGGCTGTGTTTTCCTGTGCTTGTGTGGTGTTTGTATGAAAGGGAGTGACCAGTGACTGGCAGTGTTAGCCAGACCATCAGCCATGCATCGAACATTTTGATCAATATCTGATGAATTCTCTGAATTGACAACACACGCTGAATCAATACGGATGGACTTAACCTTTTATTAGCTTTGGAAGAGCTAAGAAAAAACAATTTCAGATATGTTACACCGACACATACCACACATGGATTTATTGAATACATTGCCTTTTTGTGAAATTGGCTTATACTTGTTAAGAAAATTGGGTATTATGTATTATGTACAGTGCTCCTATTCTTGATGCATAGCCAGCTCACGATGCCCATTAAATATCTGCTGTGTCAAAGCATTTACCATAGAAAAACTAAACAAATACATGAACAGTACTTCACAAAAGTAAAATGGCTAGCAAGTCAGAATTAGGTTCAAAACCAGGAAGACACTGAAATGCAACTCAAACAGATCAGGAAGAGAATTGGAGGGTCAGACAACAGGACAACAAAAAAAAAAAGGATGAAAAGCTAGGCAGAGGCAAACTAGACAATCAAACAATCGGGCAGGGAATGAGCGGAGATGGGCTGGTATTTATGGTATATACACTGCAATGCTGATGATGGAAACAGGTAAGTGAGTGGGCAGGGAAGGTCAGGTGCTGGAAATGGCAGTAAAGGGGTTACTGCAGAGTAGGAGGGCGTGTCTGGATTTAAAATGACATGACATTTAAAAGATGACAGGAATAAGCAGAGCAGGCACCAGAATGAATGCTTGGACCTTGATGAAGTCGTAACACCAATTAGCATAAAACACAAAGAATAGCTGAGGCTCATTGTCATTAGTTTTACAGGTTTTTTGTAATCAAAAACCAAAAGAACTTGACAAATTCCAATTTCGATCTAATAGTGCTTAAGGAGACACACCAAGTTTTTCATAGTTCATTCTGAGAGGGGGGTGATCATGTGTGCCAAATTTTGTGTTAATCCACCAAATAGTCACATGCATTGAAATTCAGACATCTGGTGGAATTCAAAACTGCACAAATTATGTACAAAGCAAGAAATAATTTACTTCCTGGCAACATACAAAACACGTTTATGGACAGAGAGGGGGGCTATAGCTTAAGAGGGAAATTAAATTTGAAACAACGTTGTTTTCGCACCACTCATAAAAGCATGTGCATATCAATTTGTGGGGTGATTTTGTGGAATGTACTGGGTGAAGAAATCAAGCAAAGTAAAAATATCAGACAGTTTAAAAAGATGTACAAAGAAATTATTTTTGCGAGGTACAGAAATGAGGAAGGGGAATGTAAAGCACGTTAAGGGTGATACTGTTGTTATTGAGTTTCTTTCTTTTTTTCACACTCTTTATATGGGGTAATGTAGTTTGGTATGAAGAGCACAATGGTGTAATCGTGGGGAGGGTCGCTGGGGAGGAGGGTGGATTTATGTAATGGATTGATTATTGATGGATTAATATAGATTAGGGGTATGGCTGGACAAGCATGTTGCTTCTCCCTTCTCCTTTTCAGACATCAAATATTAATTTATGTTTCTCATTGAAAGTCTGTTCATTATTTATTGTTGTATTGTTCTATCTTTTTTTTCTCTATATATTTTTTTTTGAAATGTTCAAAATAAATAAATAAACAAACAAATAGTTGAAAAATTTCTTTCAAAACCACTAATTTCAACCTCATTGTGGAATTATAGAGAAAGTCAAAGGAACGCTAAAGTAATTATGATACATCCTCTGAGGACCAAGAATGCATGCACCAAGTTTTGTTAAGGTATTTCTATTTAAAATCAAACCAGATCACAAATTTAAAAGTAAAAAGGAATTTTGTTGAAATGTAAATATGAGTAACAATTAAAACATTGAACATCATTTTAGATGAAAAGTTCAAATACAAAAACCTGGATGGAAAACTTTAGAAAAAATGTCCAGATGGAATACCCCTTATATAATATATAATATATAACATGCTGACAATAAGATCAAGTGTTAAAATCAATAAAAATGTATATGTGAGTTTGTTGTTCTGGGCAGATGATGCCACATAATATTCATAAATTATATAATGCATTGTTAGAGAAAGAAGCTGCATTTTAACAGGTTCATGTGCAGCTGTCACATCATAATTAAAAAATAAGCCCTAATGGGTGAATAGGAACCCTATTAGCATGATTTTAATTACTGGAATCCATCAATATATTATTTCTGACTGTGATTTGATTAGATGAGAAACAGTCATTGAGAATATAGAAACATCAGAGCGAATTTTCTTGTCAGTCAAGAATAAGTACTCACCAAAGGTGTTTTCTAAGTCAGTTATTATTAAATCAGTGCTCCGCATAAGCATTTTGCAGTCATTCAAAGTAAATTAATAATTAGCTTTTATTTAGCAGAAATATACAGTCTCAATTTTTTTATGCAATGGTGCAAATGGTGGATGCATTATTGTGTTTGTGCTTCTATAATTTTGGCTATCATATATGCAGTGTAACTTAGGGTCAGGCAGAGCACTGAAATTGCACTTGTATGCCATGCTAAGATAGACTAATCATTGACTCACTCACAACTGTGAGGCCTGTAACATCCAATCACAGTCATGAATAAATATGTGTAGCCCATAATTGCTAAAGTTAGTCCAAATTAAATCACCAAACTTGTATAAGGCCTACTTTTTAATCACCATGTTTCTGTGGGACACAGAGAGGCCATTGAAAAAAAAAGAAAAAAAAAAGGGACGCCCCCTGTCATGTGACACTGTCGCATCCGAAACTTGGTGTTGTTACCGTTGTGTGGGGGCTGCGGGTGAGTCTTTTGAAGTTGTGGAAATGATCAACAATGAATGTTGTAACCATTGTGAAAGAAAAACCTCCACATATGCTTCTGAACAAGTAGCTTGTCACGTTTGCATGACTTCTCAGTTAGGACCATAGATTGTATATAAAGAAGGACGACATGAGAGCAGATGGGACATGGGCCAAACTAAAAACTCAACGTACACGTTAAATAAATATTTCCCAAAGATGGTTTCGGTAAGAACTAGACCGTTTGAAAGTGTGTGTACATCACTGTATATGAGGCTTTGACAACTGCTTCTAAAATCTACAGTGTGTTCCTCTCTGTATAGAGATATGTCAGTTGGCTCACCTGTATCTTCATTCACAGATTATAAAAATGAGGGGAAAAAATGTGTCTGTCTCTCCTCTCAAGGGCAATTCTGTGTTTGTTTTCCCACACTTCTTCTAGCTGAGTCAACAATAGACTGCGGCCTCTCGTGAGCTGGCCTTCACTGTTCTTTGAGTCTTTGTCTGATTTTTGCTTTGCTCTGACATGCCGTGCCTGCTCAGATGTCTAACAATCCCCCAGTGCTGACCTTTAAATTCTTTTATAATAACTCTGTTCTGTTTTATTTTAACCTCCCTCCCACACATGGCCTTGGGAGGCCTTGTTTTTTGTCTTTTTCTTTGCTGTTACTGTAAATAAGGAATTTGTATAAAATAATATTTGTATAAAATATATTAAATTAATAGTTTGAGAAAACTATTGATTTAATAACAATAGTTTGAGAAAACTATTAATTTAGAAATTAGTACTAATTTATTAACTATTACTATTAAAAAAGAAATTAGTCTTTAACTGTTGAGCTTGCGTCTTTGTGTTTTTAATTTAGTGAATGATCAGTAATGTCGTAGATCACTACAAAAAAAGGAATGATGGATAAATAACTGAAGGATGATAATGAGTTACTCTGCTTTGATGCTTAAATCAGACCTTAAAATCTAAGATAACTACTCATAATTAAGTCATAATTCCTTCCTCCTATACTTCTACTACTACAATTGTATAACAATAAAGACAATAATTTTTGCACCTTTACATAACATCACTGAAGCCAATGTATCAAATGATAAGTAAAGGATCAAATGTATATACAACATGTGATAGGAGTCTCTTGTGGTGAAGAATCCACAGAGTTATCACTTGACTGCAGTTACCCTGAGCTCCACAGACCGTTTTAGCATCTTTTAGCTCATTGTTTCGGCTTAACGGCTTGTAACTTTCCCATTCACGCTTGGCTCACTGTCTTAGCCACTGCAGGCAGTTTTAAGTGAAAAAACTCTGAAATGCTCTGAAACTCCACTGTATATCCAGCAGCAAATGGACCCAGGAGTTGGTGCAGAGTATATAGACCCTGCTGCTCCCAAGTGGCTAAAAAATCTCAATCACTGCAGCAATAAGACACAATAGTTCAGTATACAACTGAGGACTTTAGACACAGATGTAACAGATATCAGCACATTTAACAAGTTCTTATCTCAGGTGGTCGGATATCGCCAATTTGTGATGCGCTCCTTGCGTCTCATCCAGATGCACAAGGTCTGGGTTCAGCATCTGTGCATGGATTGCAAAACCTTCCCTTTTGCATCTGTGTGCGATGTGCAAAGGCTCAGTCTGGGTTACTGTGGTTTATAGGCACAAAAACCACATGGTTAGGTTTAGGAAAAAAACTGTGACTTTTGGTTTCACAGAAGACACAAACAAACAAAGTTGTGTGTGTGACCCACCACTCAACCCCGACCTCCACCCCTCTTAGGCCTTGCTCGCTTTACAAACTACGTCACATTGTGCAGTTGCTTTGATCGTCTCATACTGATGAAGACGTGTTTACATTGGAGGTACATTAAATTATTGTCTTTGTCTTTGTTGCACGTTAGCTAGCAGTCTAGCTAACGTGCAACAAAGACAAAGACAAGCTTGACATGGCTAGCTATCTACAGTGGACCAAATACAAATTGAAAATCTCTGCTTTGTTTCTGTGGGGAATGTCATATACCACTCTACCTCTACGTACTGTATAACAAAAGCAGGTATACTTCCCAGCAGGATAGGTAGCTTTAATCTAGTTGAGGTCCTTATTCCTCTTCCTCCCTTGCTAACTCTTAACTCTAATTATAGCTGAATTAGCACTAATTATATGGCAACAATGAACAGGAAAATAATCTGATTTGGCAACTTTTTATTGCTTTGAGGGTTTTGAAGGAAATTACAACAACAACAACAACAAAATACAGCCTTCAGGTACAGTAGTCACCAGAGCAAAGCAAGAGGGCTATGCAAAATGATGGAACAATTAGTAATAATCATCAAAAACAGTAACATTACAGGTGGAAAAATCCTTGGGTTTTATGCATCTAGCAGTTTTTAATTAGTGGCCTTCATTAGATCTGAAAAGTGGTATTAGGTCGAGATTTTGGCCATTGTATCCCTACAATCCCCGTTCCAAACCCAAACTTGTGATGACTGGAAACATACAGGGGTAAGAGGATTGAGTTCTCATTTGCTTGCATTTAAGACACTGAGATACACAGTCAGCATGACCTGAAGGACTAAAACAAGAAGAAGAAGACTCGGCGTCTTGCATCTCATATTATCAGTCTATAGCTGCTTTTCTGTAAAATACAGTGAAAAATATGTCATCCTCTTTTTCTTGCCTCCTTTCTTCTCTCGTTAACTTTGTGTTTTTCCCCCTTCATCCTTTCCTCCTGCTCTCCCCATGTCCTAATTAATACGTCTTCCTCTCTCCGTTTCATACATCCTCCTCCTTCCCCCATTCTCCTCAACCTCCCGTCTTCACATCAACGCCCCTGCTCTCTTCTCCTGCCCTGATCTCCCTCGCTCCCACCACCTCCCTACTGCACTTTCTTCTTCTCCTCCTCCAAAGGCTTGTGGTCTTGGTTAATAATTGATTCTGGCTGTCACAGTGTGCTGACAAAGACAACAGCAGGCCCATTAAAAGTTCCTCGACTGTTCTTTCTTCCTGTTTTTTCCCCCCCTTCACTTTACAGACAGACACACACACACACACACACACACACACACACACACACACACACACACACACACACACACACACACACACACTGTCTCTTGTCTCTCTGTTTTCTCACATCGTTCAGCCTCCCTACCCTCTTCCTCTCCACCTCCTTGCCGCCTATCCTTCTGTTCATCACTTCTCTCTCTCATTCTGCTTTTCTTCTTTACCTCTCGCGCCTTTTTATCTATCCTTTGCTTGTCCTCCTCATTCTTATTACATCCTTCGTTGTCTTCACTCATTTAAATCTCATCGAAGTGACACTTCACTTGATCTGCAGTTCGGTGCATTGCAAGCAGATGATACTGTATGTTCTGCAGAAGCAGAGTAAAATGGCTGTAACACAAAAAGCCATTCGTCAAGTATGGCATCATGTCATTATCCATAACTGTTCTGTTCAACTGAATTTAAATTTAGTAAGTGTGAGGGATAGGCTACAGTTGGGTTGAGTGCGTATTTGCCCAAAAAGAGTATTGGGTAGAGATAATGCATTTTTTAAGAGTACGAGAAAAACAAAATCCGTACTTGTGACGAAGGAAAATTTAAGTTCTGTCAGGACCACTATAGTCAAAGAAACTTAGATTCCCATTTGCATGTTATATTTTGCAGTATGGCTCTGTTCTGGGAGCTACCTGCCCTTCCATGTGCCTACGTGGAAAGCCTGAGAGAGGGAGCTAAACCAAATACCCCCATGTACAGACAAGAGCAGGCATCAATGACAACAGAAATTACATTGATTAAGACAAGACACAACATGAAAAGGAGGAGCTGGGGTGGAGGTGGGTTGCAAAGTGACTGATTTAGCTGAGATTGTGAGCTGAGCTTGACTTCCGTGGCCTGCCAGAAGTAACCCAATGCTCGGCTTTATTCATTCAAGTTTTTAAAAAAAACGTTAAAACATTCTCTTACTCATTGATCTGAAGCTCAATTCTGAGGTTTTTCTATAAAAAGTTTTCTAATAAATAATAAATAAAGATATTTCTGATAAACTCAATGTTAAACCTAAATTTTAGGCTTAAATGAACAACTTAGGCCCACCCAGGTTTGGCATGGCACTGCCCCCTTTCATTTTAAGTCCCAAACAGTCGGAACATGGATACAGATACAAGTAATTTAGTTGGTTGAACTCACTCATTCCTAAGATATAGCATCCGGTTCATGTCACTTTAATATTCACCATTCAGCGAACACTTGGGTGATGTATGGAAGCATCTGCATTCATAACGTGCCTCTATTCATTTGTTGAATTGGTCAACCCTCTACTATTCTGTACATGTAAGTAACGGGATAAACTTTGTGTAAGGAGAATTATTACCTTCTACCTTCAGTTGGGTATGAAATAA
Organism: Hollardia meadi; assembly: GCA_037974645.1. Taxonomy (NCBI): domain Eukaryota; kingdom Metazoa; phylum Chordata; class Actinopteri; order Tetraodontiformes; family Triacanthodidae; genus Hollardia; species Hollardia meadi. The sequence goes on along the minus strand of JBBPCS010001233.1, from coordinate 5,903 downwards.
AAACCAAATTGTTTTGCGAAAAAATGTTCTTACCCAGTTAGTCCTCAACATATTAATCAAAAGTGCAGGCAGCCGAACATGAGAGAGTAAAACGTGTTTGCAGGTTTTGTAGTTAGAGGGTAACTACACCCTGGCTTTCCACTAGAACAGAGAAGTGAGAGAGCAGTGACTGTTGGAGGCCTTGTGGCTTCGTAGTGACCCTGAGGGTGTAGAGGGAGGGGACACAGTAGAAAACTGATTAACCAGTGCTAAGTGTAGCATGGACAGCAACGTGGAGCTGGTAGTCAGAGCTAACAGCCATGGCAGGCTATTATCAGACTCTCTGTGACTCTGCTGGAGAGACAGGGAGTCCGGGAGCTTTAACAGTCACTAGCAGCACATTTATGTCCCCTTGAGAGAGTCACTGTGTACCTGTAGCTGAGCGAGTAGCTCTACTACAAGAGGCTCTGCAGTGTGTGTAAGTCTGTGTGGGAGCGTCAGTACATAGCCCTAGCCCTGCTGTTTGTCGTGGTTATTGTTTGTCATTCCATATTGCAGTTATCGTTGGGCTCATGTCTTGTGTTTACTGCCACTGAGGAGAAATAAATCTCTCGTTTATGTACGACTTGGTCTCTCCACCAGCGCTGGCTTGCAGCTCTCTGTGAGAGGCACAAGCTGGAGCTACGGTATGCCAGTGTTCTGCTTTTTATACTCTGTGCCTGAGTAGATAGAGTCAATGACAAGTTTATTTTTGAACAGAAAAAATAGGTTTTTACACAGTTTGTGTGTTGTTGGTAAAATCACATGTAGTAACACGCCATTAACAATTCATGTGAATATTCAATGAATTGAGGATTTATTTATTAAATTGAATGACACGTGATTGTGGAAAGACAAACCAAGATGGTTTTAGTAAGTTTTATTTCATTTATGTCTCGTTTGAAACAAGTGTGATTTATAACAATTAGTAAAGAACATGTAAGTGGCAGGAACTGTGGCTGCACTCTCTCTCCATCCATCCTTCGGCAAGCTGCCTAAAGGGGCTATAGTTTTGTTTGCTGTTTTTGTTCTGATGGGTTCGGTAGTCCTCTATTCATGGCTTCGCCATAAGGGAGGTTGTACAGGAATCTCTCAGGTTTAGTCCATCAGAATCAGTGTTTGCCCATACTGTGTGTGGTCCCTTAAAGCTTTTAAGGGAGGGATGGTTGTGTGTAACTTCAGGTTCAGACTACGCTGTGCTTGTGAAATAGCTAGAGATAACCTTAAGACAGTGCAGGACAAAATTAAGAGATGGTTTGATAAGCACACTAGAGACAGAGAGTTCCTTCATGGTGATTTCTGGCTCTAGTTTGCAAGCTTGCTACAGTGGACCTTATCTGAACCGGGAAAAGGTTGGTGATAGGGACTATCTTTTAGCCACTCCAGATCGTCGGCGAAGAAATTGTCTTTGCCATGTTAACATGCTAAAACTTTACTGTGATAGGGATGAGACGTGACTGGATATGGTGTCTAACTCAGGGACAGGTGAAGCTGCTGTGACCCCTGTGGCACTGTCCAGTGCTGAAAATGAGGCGCCTTGTGTCAGTCTGGTGGTAGGGAAAGTGATGGGGGCGCTGTCCAGTGCTGAAGTGAGTGACACTGTTTTGTCTGTTGCTTTGACTAAGGGGAAGTTGCCAAATTCTGAGATCTTGCAAAATCTTCCTGCTAGTTTGTCTCATCTCTCCGAGTCACAGCGATCGGACTTGGTTGAATTAATCGAGTCCAGTAAAACGCTATTTTCTGATGTTCCCTCTCAGACACACCTTTTGAAACGTGACATCGACGTGGGTGATTCACCGCCCATTAAACAGCATCCATATCGAGTAAATCCAGACAAACGTTGCCATCTTAAGCAGATGGTAGATTATATGGTACAGCATGATATTGCTGAACCCAGCTGTAGTGCGTGGAGCTCACCGTGTTTACTTGCTGATAAAGTTAATGGGAAAGATCGCTTCTGTACAGACTTTCGAAAGGTGAACGGGGTAACAAAGCCTGACTGTTATCCGCTCCCGCGAATGGAAGATTGTGTGGATCATGTCAGGGGAACCAGGTTTGTCACAAAGTTAGATTTATTAAAAGGATATTGGCAAGTCCCGTTGACTGAGTGGGCCAAAGAAATCTCAGCCTTTGTCACCCCTGATGACTTTCTTCAATATAAGGTAATGGCGTTTGGTATGCGTAATGCGCCGGCCACTTTTCAGCATTTGATGAATGTTGTTCTATCTGGTTTGCTGTTCTGTGATGCATATCTTGATTATCTGGTTGTATGTTCTGACTCATTGCTTGAACATATGGAACATCCGCACAGTGTTCTGTCATAAGAAGGAGGCCTGCTTGACGGTAAACCTTTCAAAATGTGAGTTTGGACAGGCTACAGTTACTTACCTTGGGAAAGTGGTGGGGGGAGGTCAGGTTCGACCTGTTCAGGCAAAGGTGGAGTGTATTAAAACTTTCCCTTTTCCAATTAATCAAACTGAGCTTCGCCGTTATTTAGCCATGGTTGGTTATTACCGGGGCTTTTGTAAGAATTTCTTTGCTGTAGCCTCACCTCACCTGACCTGCTAAGTCCGAAGGTGAAATTTGAGTGGTCTGATGCCTGCCAGTCTGCATTTGAACAAACTAAAAACCTCTTGATAAATGCACCTGTCCTTCTACCTGTTGGTACATGGTTTATGACTTGTTCAGGGTTTATTATTAAATTGCTGCACCTTGACTCTTGTGTTTGTGTTTGACCTCTCTTAGTGTGAGCATTATCATGGGGTCGTAACACTTACAGATTGCACTTTTAAAGTTCCACAATTCCAAAATCCTGGATTTTTATTTCCCTTTTACAAAGAATTTTACGTTTTGGGAAATAACTGTAGCTCATTTTAGATTACACCTTTCTCTTCTTGATTTTTGCTGGATTTTTTTCTCACATCTCATAACAATCATTAGAGCTTTTCACACTGCACTTAGCCTAGGGCTAAAAGCATATTTAGAACCTTCTTAGCTCCGGGCTAAGAAAGCTTTTACATGCTCTAATGTCATAACCTGGCTGAAGCCATGACAAAGTTGGGAGGATGCACCACTTTCAAATGATTAAACAAAATATAGTTGAAAATGCATAAATAACAAAAGATTACAAAAGAATGGGATGTGGACATCAGTAGGATCAGTAAAGTAAGGTGTGCATGCAGTGGGATTGTTGTGGATGAGTGTTGTATGGTGCATAAAATGAAGAAAAGGGAACCAAGGAACAACTACGAATGCCACATCTGTCATCTGACTGTCAGGGAAGAAGGGAAGAAGGAGAGAGAAACAACAGAGCCCAGATTTATACTGTGGATGCACTGGGCCCAGGTGTTGCCAGGAGGCACTGATTATCCATCCACCCCACTGTCAAGTCATACCTTAGACAGCGCTGACTAACACACACACATCACACTGCTGGCTCTGATCCAAAGCAGGGTTAGCCCAGAATTTGCGGGGTTATCGCCTGAAAAAAGCCTAAACACAACGCTTAAAGGTGACCATGTGAAATAGGAGAAAAAGGGTAGTTACGTGTCATTGTAGAATGTAAATCTTAGTCACATGTTCCAACTGGCATTTAACCCAAGGCTAAGAGGAGTGCAGTCTGAATCTATAGCCCTGGGCTTAGGTTAACCCTGGGTTAACAATGTGCGTGTGAAAAGGGTTATCCCAGAGTCAGCTCTTAGCCTAAAGCTATCCTTATCCCTGGGCTAAGAAAATGCAGTGTATGCCTCTCCTTTGTTTTCACTCTTCCTCCTTCCTCACTGCCTTTTGTTCTTCTGTATTCCCTCCCACTCGTCTTCATTTCCCTCCCTGTTATTTTCCACATGTCAGAGCAGCATCATATTAGTGTATGCACAAACACACCCATTAATAAGCTTTAGGCTCTAAGCACATATACACATACCTGCAGCACACACTGCTTGGAGGCTGGATTAAACGCACACATCTGTCTCTCTCTCATACCCAAATGCTTTAACAGACACGAACACACACATTCCACAGTTCAGGGAGAGGCGTAACAGCACTAATCTGTCACGCTCCATGTCTCCCATTCATTACCAGCACTATAATCCAGCACACCTCCGATGTGATCAGCCTCCAATTAGAAATCCATCAAGCCCAAGGTGCGTTTAATTGCCTTGTCGGAGCCACACTTCCTGAGCTGCCACCTTTCCCCCTCTCAACTCTTTGCTTCACCTCACTCTGAAGTGTTCTCTTCGCAGGCAGCATGATGTAATTTCACATTGACAGTGCCACGCTATTGCTGACAATGGTGTTTATCCATCAAATGTTTGTCCTACGAACAGATTCAATACTGAGTTCCTCACTAATGAACTCATTGATTGAAGTAATGTTGCACAGTAGTGTAATCTACTCTTTGACAGCTTATCTAGACAATATTTTAAGCTTCGACTTGATGGGGTGCACTTTGAATGAGGATGGCATTGTTTTCTCTTCCAGTACTTGGTCCAGCAACCAAAGATAATAGTATATTCTGTCTTCTTATCTTCCTTAAAACGAGGACAGCACCCCGTGGGGACAGACTTGTCTCCTGTCTGTCTCAGTTGAGGTGTGTCAGAGCAGGAACATGAGAGATTAAACTAAGATGGGCTAAGCCAATGTCAAGTTATAACTAATTTAGAATTTCTGGACCTCTGTGTTCACAACTTCTGTGTTAAACCTGCAGTGTGGCTGTTGGAGTCAAGAGGAGAACCCTGAAAGTGTTGGACTGATTTATTCTTTCATACACACCCACATCGCTTACACAGGCACCACACAGAAACTTTACAAAGGGCCATGAATGTGCTTCTGTCTGGCAAAACTCAAGTGGACTCTCGGCTCTTCTCAGTGTCAAGGAAGGATCCTCAAAAGGCTGAATTTGAAGGATCCTACGTCATCCAATGTTGCAAAAGGACTGTTCCAATGTCCAGGATTCTACTAAGGACAGAGTCCTTCCCACAGTGAATTTTCAAGGATGCCTGTGTGTATCCTCGGCGTACCTGAAGTACCCACAATCCTATGTGCACAAGGCTTAGAGGGTCTTTAAAATATTGCGAACCCTTTCAATGACACAATAACACATGCTTGAAAATCATCACATTAAAATTGAAATAAAGGAATTACAATTACTACAATTATAGATATCAGGGCATGTGGGGTATAGGGCTATATTTAAATTTAGACTGGACTTAAGAGCCATAATAAAACCCATTCTGATCCACACTCCAGGTCAGAAGGTGGTGGTAATGCACCCAAAAGCTGATTGCCAACCGCCATAAGACATCAGAAGAAGATGAAGAAGAATGATGCAATGATGCATACTAGGAAGGGGTCTCGCCTAGCCTCTGGAGGACCTGACTTCCAAGGACCTGTCCTACCAAGGAAGGATCCTTAACTTTGAGAAATACCCATGGAGTCTGAAAGCAGCTGCTCATGGCTGCTCATGGTGGTTAGCTCTGACTACTACCTGCCTGAGTGCTAGTCAGTATGTCACACTGTCGAAGTGTTGATGTCTCCTCACCTCCCGCAAGGTCACATCCCCTACAGTGGTTCTGTGCAGTCCTCCTTTTTTTTTTAATCTGCTGTGACGGAGGGAGTTGTATTTGTTGGTATTTATTAAACACTGGATGAAGAATTGTAGGGAACAGGCCATCCACTGCTCCACTGATGCTGGCCAGCTACTGAAATGTATTTTGTACATTTGTTTATTTGTTTATTTTTATTTACACTGAACAAAAAATGCTCCAATTTTTCATGAGTTGAAATCAAAGATCTAAGACTTTTTCTGTGTATACAAAAGGCCTATTTCTCTCAAATTTTGTTCACAAATTTGTTTAAATCTGTGTTAGTGAGCACTTCTCCTTTGC
>JBBPCS010001232.1:0-15468 GCA_037974645.1 Hollardia meadi | reverse complement strand
ACACACACACACACACACACACACACACACACACACACACACACACACACACACACACACACACACACACAGTAAGCGTCACTGGAAGATCTTCCTCCAGCTCTATTGATTTCTTGTAGTTCAAAAACATATACACCATGAGTGGGAAGGTATGAGGCAGGTCACTGGTGTCAACATTTCATGGTAGCCACCATACTGTGTGACTGATATGGTCAGCTTGAAATCAAAGCAGCTGCCACGGCGCTGACACAGAGCTCAGCCTAATAATGTGTGCACAGTGAACTCCAGACTCGCACAGAAGGAAATACGTTATATAAATGTTGTGGTGATCCATGTCAGTCACTGCTAGAGGTTGAAGGTCAGAGATGAAACATAGTGGACATGGCCTGGATTTGCCGCCCTTAGTATCTTTGCTGCTGTGTGTCACTACTGGTAAATGATGCACGTACAGTACAATACCGCATCGTATTATACTCTAACATCACTACACTGCCGGAGAATAGAACATGCTGTAAAAAGGATGCCAACATCACTTTTCATCCTCTATTACAGTGTTGTTTATGCAGCTGTGAATGAGCTGAGCTAGTTTTGAAAAAATGATAATGGAATTGGGAGTTTGATTTTTTTGGATTGAAATCAGTATCGTGATATCAATATGGATTTATTCTGAAATAGATATATGCCCGTATCATGATAAGACAAATGTCTATGTGCAAAATAACTTGTGTAATAAACCCTATTCCATTGTTATTGATTACATGACACCAAACACTTTTTTGAGCAAAGCTCAGTACCTAATTAGGTTTCTTATTACTTATTACTTTATTAATTTTACAACCAAATATGTCAAACAACAACATCATATAATCAAATAAAAAATAATCTGATAATTAGTAAGTCATTAATAAATAATTAATGAATATATGATAATGAATTGGGACACAGCCATATTGATTTAAGCAGAGTGTGAGGCAGTTATTATAGGGCGCCTTAAAGCTGGAATTGGTAACACTGGAGAGGAGTTAGCTCGATTTTGAACCAGATAAACAAGCAAAGTAGCCATCATGAACATATCTGAGTCGGGCAAGGTTACCCAGGCAAGCCATTACTGTTCACTGCCGCTAACATTATTGGTTTAGCTGCAGCATTGGAGAGTGTTACTGCCATGGCGATGCTAGTTGATGCTAGTCTCTTTGGCTCAGGGGCTGCATACTGTGAGCGCAGCGCAACGTTATCATTGTTCACTGCATCATATGACCTTGTGTCTCATTCACATGAAAGAAAGCGCCTAACATCATCGTAATAAACAATGAACATGGCTATTGTTAGTATTCACAGCTGCCTTGCTAGCATCTTAGAAATGGTACATTTTGGATGGACTTTCTCAGCCATTCTTGTGTGACTTGCTAATAGCTTTAGCAATATATCCATCCAGCAATGTGGAAGACTTGGGTCATGTAGGCAGGTAGCCCGTCCAGTAACTTCATTTGGGCCAAACAAAATTATTGGACTGTTTTTTGTTTTTTTTTACAAATACATTAAAAAAATATTTCTAAAATAATGTATTAACCCTAGTTTTAATGAAGGACAATACATGGAAGTAAGTACATAACATAGTATGTTAAGATAACAGACAAGTATGTGTGCATATGTATGTATATAAAGTGATAACGTGGTGTGGGTTGTGCAGGAAATGGTCCAATCAGAGAGAAATACAAACCCATGATCGTAGCTGTAATAATCTTGTGTGTAGTAGTCCTGGCCGGGGTCAATGCCAGATTCCATTGATAACTCCTGTTAGATTAACAGACCTTTATTAGCAGCTTCCCACACATACACACTGCACGCAGAGAAATGATAAATGTACACCCACACATTTCTGTCTGTACAAACACTCATATATACATACTTATCCAAATCCTTGCCCTTTTTTTTTTTTTTTTTTACCACTGATTGCACTGACACACACACTCAAGCTGAAGCACACATGCTGAGTAAAGAAGTATTCAGAAAAGAGAGACATCGAGTACCTCTGGTCTGAGCACAGAAGGTCGGAGAAGTTGCTGTGTCTGCCAGAGGCGAATGACAAGACAAATGAAAGAAGTTAGGAGTTCTCCCCTAAAATGGAATACATCTGTTTTGGAAACATTAAATCAATACCTGATGCTCCACGTTCAATAAGGCTAGGATGCAGATGATGCTGTTTGAGTATTTGTTTTTACTCATTGTTGTCAATCAGTTTTGTAGGAGCAAGTCTTTTTTTTTTTTTTTTCCAGAGTGAATATAAATTTGGGGCTTATTTTCCGCTCAAAAATTTGATATCAACAAGTTTAAAAATGTATATGCTGTCAAAGTGATTGCTGGAAATCAAATACAGCTATTTGAGATGATGGATGTTCACCAACTGAAACAGTTCTGCAACAGTGAGAATTGCATTCCCATCAATGAACATCTGGTTAAAAAAAAAAAAAAATTGTTTTCCAGCACGTCTATATACATGTATACATGTATTGAAATAAAGATATTTACAGTATTCTCCATCTCCAAAAGTCAAAGGTTGGATGACGTTCTTTATCAATCTTTGTCCTTTTTAGGTTAAATGCGCCATCGATGGACTGCGGATGTCTTAAAATATTTCTTTTAGAAAATGACATTTATGTAGACGCAATAATACAAGACACTGAGTGCGTGCTGCTCCGCCTGGTTTACGTCAAACAGAAAAAGAATAGGAAGAGCAGAGATCAACATCAGACAAAAAAAAGGAGAACAAAGTGAGTAACACGCATGCAACTGTACAACATGCACAGTGGGAAGGACACCTACCTCATGTTGTCCATATCCACGGCTGGAAGATCAAAGAGAGAAACAGAAAGACCGCTAACCAACATTACCAAGAAAACATTACACATTAAAACGTAATCGCCCTGATGTATCTTTAATATATGTCAGCACTTTGCTGCGTCCTTTCCGCACTGCAGAGGAAATGGGATATTTAAATCCAGACGCAAATGGAGGTGGCCGCTGGACATTTGTCACATTTTATGAAATGTAACTCAGTTTCCAAGAAGACAGCAAGAAGAAGAGATGTGTGCGAGTGTATGTATGGAAGGATGTGTGTGTATTTTGAGATAAATGGAGAGAAAGAGACTAAAGGAGAAAACAAAATGCGAAAGCTGAGGACCTACAGCCTGCCATCACTGTCATTTGCTGTTTATTTTGTTGTTTTATTGTGGTGAATAGTCCGATTATAGCTTCATAAATATATAATAATCATATCTCATTTACAACCCAAATGAGCTTACCCTATTGTTGAGAAAACCTGTAGATGGGGTATGTCAATATTAGCCTCAACAATAAAAAAACAAACAAAAAACATACACACACACACACACACAATTAGTAATTTCAATTACTGTGTAATTTATGACCAGTTTAATAGGTGGGATGTTTTATTCATGACTACAGTGTTATTTATTCTCAGGATGAGGAAAGACACACACAACAAGTGTGTACAATGTATGCTCTGTGCATGTAAACACACTGTTTAGCATTATGCGACTTAAACAGTCAATAGATGACAGCTGAAGTTTATTACCACTTAGCAATCAAATGAACCCAGACCATCCATCACTGCTTCTCCCTGACGACTCCAATCAAACTTTTGTGCTGTCTTTTTTTGTCAAGGCAGGTTTCTAACAATAGTCTGCCATCATTTAAACCATTTGGTCTCCTGGTTTACCCATATTTTAGGTTTATAAACTAGATTTCTGCTCCAGAAAATTAAATGATAACTCTGAGTGTACAGGAGGGTTAGTACAAATGTTACAAAATTTAATTTGAAGGTCGCATGTAAGGAATAATTCTTAACATACTGTATTGTTGGGGGCTGGAAATCTTGCAGGCCAGATCTGTAGTTCACGACCCCAGTAGTACTCAAAATCTCTCTCCCACCGAGCTATGAATCAACGTCTTTGAAGTTTATAATCATAAAAGAATAACATTTTTATGGTGTTCCAAGGATTTAAGTATCCACCATTGAAGGAGGATAGGTTTCACAGGCAGAGATGCGATAATGGAATCATTATCAACTGTTTCCTGTGAGAGAGGACCTTTTCCACCGTCTGGCTCATTTTTTTTCATAACCCCGAAAGTACTCAGAGAACCTTTGCTTGTGTTCTGTCCAGCTCAGCTCAAGTCTGACCAATAATTACGCTCAGCTTAGTTTGACATCAAGTGAAGACAGAAAATCGAACAAGTTCAAAGAAGATGCTTCCAAGTTCTTGTCAGAAGGGCATAATTATGTCAGCTAGATTGTCTGCAAGAGGCTGTGTGAACGTATGGCCACATGTAACATGCCATTATGGTATTTATACATATTTCATTTTGGCCTGACTACTAAATTCCCACTCCTGCAGACCCGACAACAAGAGCTTTTTCTGTGCAAATTGGTCACTAGCCTACAATTGCTTTGTAAACATTGTCATAATAACTTTTCCCTATCCAATGCACGCATTTGCTTCCTTGCTGAGGGCTAAATGAGAAGAATTCGACACCACTGTCATGTCTGTAGGCTTACAAAGAGCTAGAGCCAGCAGGTGGCTAGCTTCATAGCATAAAGACAGGGATCAGGGGATAAACAGCTTCCCTGGCTCCGTCCAAAGGAAAAAAAAGAAATGCATACATGCATCGCTAATGTTTAGAAATAAACATGTTGTAACTTGTTTGTTTTATCTGTACAAAAAGTCAAATGTAAAAAAAAAAAAGAGAAGTTGTGGTTTGTGTGCAGCTCTTTCTCCCAATGGTTCCACTCTCTATGCTAATCTAGGCTAATTATCTGCTGGTCTATATAGCCTAGATTATATTTGGCACAGAGACTAGAGTGCCATCAAACTTATTCAATATTAATAAATCTGACATTATTAAACTATATGAAAAAAAATAAATATTGACAATTTCTCCACATATTGCATTTGGTCCACCCAGCAGCCATGTTGATGATAGTATGAACAAATAAGCTTGACAATGTTTACACAACTGGAAATTAAAGAAAAAAAAACTGGAACACAGAGAGACAGTGAGATGAAGTACGACACAAAAACTTGAAAGAGGAGGAAAAACAATGCTGGGAGAAAAAACAAAAGGAGAAACACAAAGAAATAACTGCAAACGGCAGAAAAAACAGCCAAATATCTCTCTGCCCGTGCATCTTACATCTGTTGCCACAAGGATGAATTGTCACGTGAAACCAAGCTAATGAGCTGGCCAAATGAAGATGTATGACAGAACAACAAATGGTGACTTTTGGAGGACAAATCCGATTCTCCTTTCTGTTGTTAGAAAGGCACACGTGCACATTGTTTAAACCACTTGGCCATTTCATTAAATAAATTCAAATGAGAATATACATAACTGTGCCTCTAAAACACACACACACACACACACACACACGCACACGCACACACACACACACTTCAAGGAGAAAAAAAATGTTGGCCTTTCATTCAGTATCAAAGTGCAGTTTTTTAAGGAATGAGTGCGATGATCTGGTTAAATAAAGGATATGCGTTGACGGACATATCAGTGCATGAACAGAAAAGGGTGAATGGAGGGATAAATGGATGAAGGCATGGATGAAAGGGTTGCATTTTAGGTGATCTGAAGGTTTTGAATGACTGTGTGTGTGTGTGTGTGTGTGTGTGTGTGTGTACTCTCCAGATTATAGTATGAGCCAGGCATTGTGCAATCTGTGTTTGTGTCAGCGTGTGTGAAGACAGGTCTATCTCTGTGTCCTTGTTGCTTTGAAAGACACATTATTAGGTCCTCTTGAGACAAAGGCACACACAGCCATCTGATCTCACGAACATACACACTTCTAACAAGATTGACTCTCGCTCTCTTTGTGTCCTCTCCGGGGAAGATAGAAGAGAAGTATTATTAGCTCTTAAAGAACAGACTCAGACTTGCACCCGATAACACACCCTTCTACTCTTTTCTATTATCTTCCTACATTTTGTCTCACTTCTCTTTCGGAGCTACTGTAGCTCCCTTGTCTTTTACACTGTCACTCCTCAGCTCATTTGTATTTTCCTTATTCTCTTACTTGTTTCTCCATTGTGTCTCCACAACTATTTCAGCCTTTTCTCTCTCCTCAGCCATTCCCTCTCATTTACCTGGTACATCGTCTCATTGTGGTTGCATGCTCTGCAGAAAATAACTTCAAAAAATAACCAAGTCATATTTCCAGAATAAACCCGCATGAATAAGGGTAAACCATCAGTAAGTACAAAGTTGTTTCTTCGTATTGTGACTGTGGTATGAACCAGGAAAAGCCATGTTTTAGTTTTAAATAGCTTTATATTTAAACAGCACTTATATTTAATACTGATAGTAAAGAGTGGTGTTTAAATTACCCTACACTGAACAGATTTTTAAATGAGAACAAAACTCCAACCTTTTGTTACATTTTATAGATATTTACTTGATACTCTCACCCAGAGCCGCTTGACATATATGAGTCACTGATACAATTGTGGTTAATTATGACTTAGGTTTTGAGTTTTAGTCATCGTTTCTATTGGTTATAGTACCACTAACCAGAGTGAGATCTGGGACCGAGGCGACATCGCTAAAACAAGTTCAGACAGGTTGTAAACGAGACTTACAGTCTATAGCCTTGCTAGCTTGCTAAGCCCGTGAGGCTGTACTTAGACAGTGCTTTGAGTTAAATTGCTGTTGCGTCAGTATGCTAACATGGTGATATTTATCAGATTTTCATCAGTTTAATGTCTTAGCATGCTAACATTTACTAAAAAGCAGCTGAGGATGACAGAAATGTCATTCGTTTTGCAGAAATTTGGTCATAAACTATTTGAGAAATTAAAATTTTGACCTGATTATGAGATTAGATGACTATTTAGGGGATTACCAAAGTAATTACAATAATTCCTGAGGACATCATATATGTGTGTCCCAAATTTGATGGCATCAATTAGGATTCATCCTGTGGATAGATGGATATCTGTACCTAATTTCATGGCAAACCATCCAACAGTTTCACTCAAAACCATAAAAGTGAGGTTGACCAAATTTATTAGGACACATTGTGCGGGAGCTATCAATGTCTGTACAAAACCTTGTGCTAATCCAGAGTAGATATTACCCTGTATAAGTAATTACTTTTACCAACTGGTGGCGCTTGAGGAAAAGTTAAGAGGTTACCAAAGTCATTAGGATTCATCCTCTGGTCCCCATGGACACCTTACCAAGTTTAATGTGAAACCATCCAATCGTCATAGAGATATTTAAGTCTAGACCAAAGTGGAGGATGAACCAACAGATCGACATTGCCATCCCGGGCATGCAGCTCGAAAATAGTAAATACAGTCGGTGAAAAAATGGCTTTGAAGAATTCTTCTTTGCTTAAACTTTTTAAATAAGTTAAAGTAAAATGAGGGTTTCTTTAAAACCTGTATGACAGTCGGACTTCTTTATTTGCAATGTCACCAAGCTTCTGATCAAGATGCTATACAAAACCAAGAAAATAAGATTCAAGTTGCGATAGACTACTCTTTAAGCTTTAGAAAGTTGCTCAGGTGCAATTTAATATCTCAGACACATGCGTTGAAATAATCAACTTCAACGACGACACAAATAATTTTCTTTGCTGAATCTCATGGCTATTTGCTGCTTCAATCACCCCATTTCCCATGACAACATTTGCTGTAGCGAAGATCAAACCTGTGACTTTACAATTACATGACAGCCGCTCTCTCTCGCTATTACTTGTGCCTGTGTTTTCAATTCAGCTTCAATTAAATGCACTCTGCTTCGCTGAATGGTGTAAACAATACATATTCCCAAAGATGTCAAAAGATGTTTGTTCGCTAGCAAAAGCACACAATAAGAACTTAAAGAGTGAAGGCAGAATCCGTCTGGGAGACAATGAGGATACACTGAGTGTGTGCAATGATGTGGAGCACGCATAGGTTGAAAGCTAATCTCAACATAAAACATTTCCAACCCAGTCAGCTGAAACAGGAGCACTGCATCAAACCTGTTTAATGCAGCTGTGTGTGTGTGTGTGTGTGTGTGTGTGTGTGTGTGTGTGTGTGTGATTGTATGTTCAAGCCCTTGTGTATATACCTGCGTGCGACTGTCTGTGTTAATGCTTCATGTATGAGGATTGACCCTTTTATACTTTCACAGCTTAATGAAATATTTATAGCTTGATCATGATTTGTGTATGTAGGAAGAGAAACATTGCAGAATAACTGCTGTGTGTCTAAACCAGCTTATTCTGTCTTAACATAATGGCTCTGTAGATACCACTGGAGAAAAGATACAAGTGTGTGTTTGTGTGTGTGTTTGATATCTGACAGGCTTTGTTTTATTTGGCTGTATATAATGATTTGATCTAGTTGCCCAGATATGATCATCAGTGACATGCTCGCCTTGTGGGACAAACATGATTCTGTCACTTCATGATGACAATATGCGACTTGAGACAACTTGTCTAACTGTGTTACCAGATGGCTGCGAAATCTGCCGCTAAAGGAGGCTTTGGTTCCACATCTCAAATGAAACAACTTGTGATGCTTACAAGTCAATTTGAGATATTTTGAAGTAATGCCACTGCTTCAATAGCTTGCCACTTCTTAACATATTAACTGTATGTATATGGAAATATTATATTATTATATTATATTCCCGGTAAGGATCCTGTTGATCTCACCTAGTAGAGAGTCTTTATCGCAAAACTGTATAGATGTGTGTGAAGATGTAAGAAAAACAAAAAAGGAATATATAAAAGAGAAACAGGCAAAACTCAATATACACAAAAGTGATTTACATGCTTTGCAGAGGTCTTTGTGTGCATTTATGACGAGATTTAGTCAGAGAAGGCAGAATTGCAGATAAAAAGGTGTGGTAAAATAATCTGTAATATTATTATACAACTGTTTCTTGACATTGGACAGTAATGTCACTTAACTATATAGATTTTGTTATGCAATTTTAAAGTACAAAAACATTGGTTGTATAATGAGCCTCTTTGGATGGGTAGAAACATCTTCAAATGTGTAAGTCCAGTTGTTCGTTTCATTTTGACCTGATGTGACTGTGTGACCTCCATAAAACACATGCTCTCATATCTGAGGCGCGTGAAACATTGTATTTCCTCATTAATATTCTGCAAATGAGCACAACTCCATCTGTACAATTCCATTGAGAGACAACAACTGCACAGATGCCGCCATTGTCAGCAGGTAGATGCTACACTTTGCACATGCCCATAACACATTTTATTGAGAAAAAATGTCTCATGTTCATTTTTCATATTAATTATTTCCCAAAGAACGTGCAAAATGATTTTAACAAAGCAAACCTTGGGTAAAAAAAATAAAATAAAATAGCACATAAATAAAAATATCAGGCTACATAAATGTTTTAGACATGTTTTTACTTTAGCTATGCACCTACGCATTAACATTTGTCTCCTTAAAAAAGGACAAACATTCACATGCCCATGTGGAACATTAAAAAGCAATGCGGGATCATTGTGGATACACAGCAATGTGGGTCCAACTTCAATAAAAATGAGGGTTTATAGAAGACAGACTTAGAACAACAGAAAGACTGTGTGCTAACCACTAAATGAGTTTTTGACAGAAAGCAGAACAGTCACAAAAAGGACAAACAATAACGGCAACTTAAAGAATGTTTCACTTTCACCATGTCTGTTTGTAATGTGGAGTTTGTTTTCAACACATGTTGATGTCCTTAAGTACTGATATCAACCCCGTCTACTGCAAATTATGTTTTTTATACCACTAATTTGTAGCAGTATATACTATATGTTTAGACGGACATGTAATGCTGGCAGGATTATATTTCTACAAAAATGTCAATACTGTATCGAAGGTACCAGTACATTTTTTTTGTACAGTACATTTGTTTTCTGCCAAAATATCTAAACTTGTAAAACAATACTTGCTCCTCTAGAGACTACCACATTTTTACATTTTCTATAGTTATGTTTCGGCTCTGGCAGTACTTGGTTATGGGTAGGGAAAGATCATGGTTTTGAATCACGACACGCAGAGTGAGAAACAACATGCAACCAAAAACAGGCTCTGTCTCTAAACTTAACCAAGAACTCTCATCTCTGAAGTCAGTGTCTTGCAGTTTGTGTTCCTACCATTCATCCCAGTGACTCCAGTGTGGTTTAGTGTGGTCAACGTTTTTTTCAAAAACTTTGCTCTTGATGATAATTAAGCTAATGATTAAGTTAGCATAGCACAACCATTGACTGTATATAAAGATGGACGACATGAGAGCTCCCCAAAAGTGAAGCCAAAGCATCTTGATCGCCCCCTGGTGGCGGGCTGCAATATAGGTCATAAACCCCTCCTCCTCAATGATTTCAGGTAGGACATGGGCCAAACTCAAAGTACACGTCAAATACATTTTTCCCAAAGACGGTTTCTGTCATTTTAGGCAGTTCTTCTCACGCTGATATACGTTCAAGTGTTCATTTTTATGATCACTTTGGTTTTAATTAGTTATTTAATGCTATAAAAAACGGGGTGAAACGTCATGATTGACAGCTGAGCCCTGCTCGTGATTGGGCGTGCGGGTGTATGGTCGGGAATTCGATACCACGGCTCCGCTGCCCGGTCGCTACTGCGCAGACTCTGGCTCCGAATGACGTCACCAGCGCAAGATGGCAGCGCCCATATCTGGGATATATTGGCTTCACTTTTGTACAATGGGAGGACGTGGAGATCTTTATGTCAATGAGCACAACGGAACTGGGTAAACAATATACTATGTAAAAGTAATTTCTAGGAGACAGGGGTGAGAAAGATACATTGTTGTGCATTGACTCAAATTAATAATAAAGTTGGAAATAACTTGTAGACAGTAACCTACTGATAGTAGTAACATACAGATTATGTAATTGTATAAATAAAATAATCTGTGATCTTATAATAAGTGTTACAGCACTAGGTACACATGTGACAGTGAAAAATGATAAAATGGAGAGTAAAAACAAAATGTTACAGTGAGCATGCAGCTCTGTAAAAGTGAAATACAGCAGCAAAACTATCCGTGCTAAGAAAATTCAAAGAGTGCATTTCCAGCAAAGTTAATTTCACTGCCCCTATCTGCAGCTACTCAAGCCAAATTTCTTCTATTTTAATAAAAAGAAACAAGCCTCAGAAAAGTTGTTTGTGGGGAAACTAAAATAATGGCAGAGGCAGATAATGACTTAGCCCTGCGTACAACTACTTCGGCGATGGGTTGAGAAGGCGGCTTTTGAATTCCTTGTAGCTGTTCAGGTTCACTGAAAAATGAAGAAACAAATTAAATAATGGACTTAACCTCTTAACCTGATAATCATTTCCTCCTCAATCTTAAACACTCATTTAATCCTTCTCTCTTCTTGTAATAGCCAAAGTGATATAGTGTGGAATACAGTAACAGAGTGGAATCCTTTTCTAGCAATTCGATAACTATATTCATTAGTGCTATGCAAGACGTGACCGTTCTTGCCTTGTTCGCAACAAGTATCATCATTTGAGAGGAGAAAAATTTTTCTTCCTCCCAGAGAGATTATATTAGGCCTAGTTCTTTTCTTATGTAGAAAACAGAAAGTCATGTTGGAAAAGCACAGCTGTTGCATGGTAAAAATCACCAAATCATCACAGCGTCCCACTGGGCTTTTTTGAGCATCACTCCTTTCACAGCTCCACAGCAACTATGCAACAATGTTCAGACATTCCGCTCGGCGTGTTTTCCATATAATCAAGGCAAAGGCTAGAGCATTGTAGACTGAGAAGGGAATCGTTTCTCAAGCTCTTCCACGATGGAGTTCATGTTTGGATTGGGCTGAATCTGTGGAGGATCCTCTCCTCCTCCTCCTTCTTTACCACCCTCTCCTTCCTCTGCTCCTACTCCTCCTACTAATGCATCCAAGGAGTCAAATGAATTAAGAGAATCCATGGAGGCTTGGCTCTTCATGACCTTTTTAAGTGGGATCTGTTTCTGATCTATTTGGCTGAACATGTTGGCCACTGACTTCTCAATGTCTGCAATGTTCTGGATGTTCTTTAAGATTCCTTTCAGCTCCTTTCGGGGAGGTTCGGGCTCCACGGGATGGGGTGGCGGCGGCGGCCGGAGGGACACAGGTCGGAGGGCTGGCACCTCTGAGAGTGATGGGAGGACAAAGGTGGATGGACGCATGAGCGAGGGTGACAAAGGGGGAGGGAGAGGTGGAGGTGGGGGAGGTGGAGGAGGTGGGGGAGGAGGTGGAGGAGTCTGCTGAGATGAGGCACAAGGGAGTGGGGGAGGAGGGGAAGAAGGGTGGTGTGGAGGAGGAGATAAAGGAGGTAGAGGAGCAGATGTAGGAGGTGGAGGTGGTGGTGATGGAGGTGGAGGTGGTGGTGGTGGTGGTGGCGGTGGCGGTGGAGGAGTTGATGGAGGATCAGGGATAACCTCTAAATGGACCTGAAGTCTATCTTCAGCACCCAGATTTCCTGTTAAATTTGCCCCAAAGCGCCGCAGCACAGGAGGAGTTGGCTTGTGACTTGGAGGAGGGGTCCCTCCATCACTTTGGGTGACAATGATACTTGGGGGACCCTCCTTAACCTGGGCAGTTGCGATACTGTGGGTAGGGGTGTGCTTGTGATGCTGAGGAGACTCCGGGAAAACAGAGAGCAGCATATCAGGTGACAAAGATCCTCGTGAACCTCTGCTCTGCCTTTGCCTCATTTCCTGTAGTGCCTGTTGCTCAAACTGTCTGGCTTGTTCTTTGACTGTCAGCTTTGGTTCAAGACTTGGGCTCCCCATCAAGTCTGAATCCAGCCCCCGGCCAAATCCGGAATCCAGACCGGCATCTTTACTCTCCTTGAATTCGGCCTTTAGAAGCTCAAGCTCCCACTGCACAGGATCCATAACCACTTGGCGTCTCAATGCATCATACATTTCTCTTCGATGTAATCTTGATGGGAGAGTCCAGCTGTGTCCACCCCCAGATCCCCATCCACTATCACTGCCAATGTACCCACCAAATCCCACATCTCCTCCATGAGAACTGAGTCTTAGCCATGCCTCTCGAAGGCCTTTCCTAGAAGGGGAGAAATTCCCAAGAAGGTCTCTTCTCCTTTGGCTTCTTCCAAGAGTCTCTGGGCTACTTATAGTCCCGTCCTCATGGTAGATTGGATTTTTGATAGTCAGAGGGTTTTCATCAGAGAGAAAGGTGATGCTGGACTCAGACTTAGGCAGGTTGTTGAGTACCCCTCCATTAGCAACGCACTGACGATGGGCAGCGATCGCTCGTGTCGCAAAATCTGAGATCAGACGTTGGCGGTCGCTTTCATCCAGACTGCCACCACTCCCACCGCCACTGTGATTTGACCGGCTGGTATATGGATGGAAAGAAAATGAGAAAAAAAATGACGGAATGAAGTGAGGAATAATCAAGGAACTATGGATAAAATATGTGAGAGAGAAGGGTAAATATATCAAAACCGATGAAATGAAATGGAGGGAAGAGATTGGGACTACATGAAATTTAAAGGAAAGAGGAGGAAGGAAAGCACAGAATGTTTAAAATGTTTTATGAAGAGGAGAGACAACAGAAGGATGGTAGAAGGGCAGATAAAACAACAGAACATCTGCTACAGCTGTTGTCTGATATATGGAATGAAAAGAGACTTCACATTAAGAGATGAATGTGTAAAGAAATGAGAGGAAATGTTGGAGGAATCTTAAGAGGTTATGGCATTTTCTTTCTGTGCTGTTTTTACCAGAGGGGCAAGACATGGAGAACTAAAAAAACAGTCTTGAAACACAAAGGAAAAGAATGCAAATAGATTTTATGTTCGCTAAAAGCGGTACACTACAAAGACACTACTGGATCACGACTATAAACAATGCTAGATCTGTTGGAGCAGAGATAGACAACTTTGTGTCATGAAGTTCTGAGAGTATACAGAAATCTTTCTGACAAAAGACTGATGATATCCTCCTCTCTGGTTGAAGAAGCACTAATCTGCGAAATTGCTGGTGTAGTTTGAGACTTTGTTGAAACTCTGCAGAATCTTGGTACTCCATGGCACATCCTACTTCTATGATGACGCGACCAATGCAACTATACCATAGTTATCACTGGTCAACCAGAAACACAACGTTCAGCAACACAACTTTGCTACAACTTGCCCTGCACATACAACAAGAGTAACCCAACTACTAACAAGCAAGGACACACACGTAAAACTAAAGCAAGAAGAAGCAATATTCAGCATCCTACTCACTTTTGTCTGTCAGTCATGGATAAAGGTGGATGGATGAGAACAAAAGATGAATGCATCAGTCAACATGACAGGACAGGAAAAATAGTGATGAAATAATAGCCAAGAATTATGTTGAAAAGTTCAGTGTGACAGAAAAGAGCCAGTAGAAAAGATTTATACAGTATAACATCAAATTGGTTATAATACATAATTGGTGGAACAGTGGAATGAATCTGTTAATTTAATGATACATTTGCTTTTTCCTGGAACTGGCAGAAAAATCTATTGTTGCCCACAAGGGGTAAAAACCTTTTCAGTGCCTGTCAGGGAAATACAACTAGCAACTTTCGAGTCATAACTTTAATTTCCATACCCTTATTGTTAAAGTAGGAAACTGTGTTTAAGTTGTCTCACATAAAGTTCATCTGCTGATCAGTAAAGAGCAATACTCCACTTTCAACTTATCCATTTTGTTAAAACCATTAGAAATTAAGAGGCTGAATTAGAAAATGAATTTTCCTTTCTTTTAGTTGGTTTTCAAAGTTAATATATTGAAATACATACTGTGAATATCATCAGTTAATCTTAAAAAAAACAGTTACAAATTGTGAATAACTGGGCCTTACTTTGTGGGGGGTTTTATACACTGAGATGTTAAGTTTTCTGCCATTTGAAACTGAATAACTAAGCAATTTGATTAAATATGAAGGCCTATTATAGACATATAGTCATTGACAGCACAAGTGATGATAATAACATGTGCGATATGGCTAAATAAAACCACATTTAATTTAATTTCTCAAAAACACGCTTCATTTAATGTGCAGCTAATAATAAGTAAAGAACACTTCATTTCTCATAGGTAATTTAAAAAAGACATTAAAATCCAAGCCTGTCAAGAGAACAGCCAATGGTGATTGAAAGGAAAAAAGATCCTTGAAAATCAGTCTACTGAGCAGTTTAATAACAGACATTAATTAGGAATGTGCAAACTATTGCATTTTGCCAGGTTTTATACTCTTTAGGAATTATTTGGTCCCTACAAGATTGTAGTGATACAGCGCAGACACATGCACGCACAAACGCACGCGCACACACGCGCACGCACGCACGCACGCACGCACGCACGCACGCACGCACACACACACACACACACACACACACACACACACAC
>JBBPCS010001231.1:0-15468 GCA_037974645.1 Hollardia meadi | reverse complement strand
GGCCCATGTCCTACCTGAAATCATTGAGGAGGAGGGGTTTATGGCCTATACTGCAGCCCACCACCAGGGGGCGATCGGGATGTTTTGGCTTCACGTTTGGGGAGCTCTCATGTCGTACATCTTTAAATGCAGTCAATGGAGAAAACCCAAAAGGGATTTCTATTTCGGTAGCTCTTGAGTTAAAACTGTAAATTGATCGGGACGTACTGTATAAAAAAGATCTGTCTTTTTTTTTTTAAGAGGAAGTAGAAGACATGATGGAATAGTTAAAAATGACAATATCTCACCGGTTTGTCCAACCTGGCTATATGTCTCTGCCAACAGACTGAATCCATTAAACACTCTGAGATTATAAAAGGTTCGCAGTATATCAACAAACATGCCAAGATCTTGATGTCTTTTGCCTGAAGCTGCTTCGTCTGATATATTACAGTGAGGCCATAAATGTAAGAGGTCATCCTACATGGGGGAAAGACATCCCATCATTCAGACAACGATTCAACAGTGAAAATAGCCAGATGTTACTGAGCTGAAAACAGTGTGGAGATAGATTTGTACAAACCAAGGCCAGGAAAAAATTAACTAGCCAGAGTTTGATATTTGAACAATCACACACACATCACCTGTGACTGCTCAGTATATGTTCAGAGAGGTATATAAAAGGAGCATGCACTGAGCCGACCAACCTGTGGGTTTTTGAAAACCTCATTTTTTTCCGGCCGCTCTTGAAAGAGGACTTTGTTCTCGCTGTCCCTCGTCCATGCTAGGAGAGGCTCCACAAGGTTCTCGTGGTCTTCAAACGTCCGTTCTGACAAAAGAAAAGCAAATTTAAACCGAAAGCAGACTATTAGTGGTCAGATTATCTGCTTTTTATGGGAGTATAGCTGATATATGTTTTGGTCTCCATGTGTCTTTTTCGACATTGACATTTCAGCCAAAGTCTGAAATTTTCAAATTTATGTAAAAGAATGTATCACAATGTAAAAAATACTCCATTTCAATCACTGGGTCTAACAAGCACAGGCCCTGGGGACACAGGGGTAATGGGGGCCCCCAGCACAGGGGTCTCAATCTGATATACCTTTGTTCATTTTTACCATATATAGTGAAGCTGGTAAGTAGGATAAGGGCCATTTTCTGTGTATTGACCATGCAGATGTCCATTGTACATCTATGGTACGAGTCCTGTTTTCAAAGTGTATTCGAAGTAAAAGTACTGAGTTGTTGGTAGGAAACTGTTCTTAAGTATCTAAAGTGCTCAAGAAGAATGACCCTTTAAATTAAAAGAATTACATTGTTTATAAGTTAATGTGTAAGCTGCATTTTAACATTGAAGCTCAACTATGTGATGCCATGTCTACCTACTATACAGTATATATTTTTGGATGGTTGTAATGCATCACTTATTATAAGCCTATTTTATGTTGCATGTAAATATATCTGTGGCTAAATATAATGAGTTGAGCTGTCAGAGTCAACACTAAACTTTGAAATAAGTCCTCATCCCTAAACAACAATATAAGTGATGTGACTGGTTACTGAAAAGTTCATAACTCCAGCAACACTTGTATAAAGAAAGACTTTATTGTGGGACGTACGTGTTTTGGCTTGGGGCCTTCATCAGAGCCAGTTTTGATCTCTAGACGTTTTTTTTTCCTCTTCATCCTACACTTTGGAAGTGAGTGAAGTCGTGCCAGAAATCCCTACTCCCAAACTAAACTACTAAAAATTTGTTCGAACAATAATAACAGATCATTTCAAGCACCGAAAAATGATAAAAAGTGAGGACAGTCAAAATGTTGTGGAGTAGTAAAAAGTCTTACAAAATGGGAAGTAAAGTAAGTACCACTAAATTTTACTGAAGTGCAGTACTTAAGTAAATATACTACCTTACTTTCCACTTCTGCAGTAAACATCAACCCATAAAAGATCATTTATCAGCACATTCAAACACTAACGACAGTGTTCTGGCTTTGGAAAAATAGCACATTATTATTTAACCACAAATCTACAACAGTCTTTAATCTCACTTTATTTTCTCCATGTCCCTCCTCTGTTTTTGCAGCGTACCATAAAACATGTCCAAACAAATGCTTTACCATATGCACAGTAGTTCACTCTGTCACAAAATCTTTAAATCAGCTCGGTTCAAAGTCACTTTTTAAAGCTGTGCAGTACAATTGTCTATTCCAAACGGGACAAATTTAAAAAAATCATTAAGGGCAATTTCCACCTCCTCCTCCCGTGTGCCCACCCACCCACCCACCCACACACACACACTCAGTGCCATAGATCTCCATCACATACTGGGTATTTAACTGTAGTTTAGCCACGGTCCCCAATTACAGGATGCCAGCCGAGGTGGAGGTAGGCATTAAATAAATTGCTGCCAGGGTTCCAGTCCACAGTTTGACTGTTACAGTCATTAAACGAATGGTGTGACTCTGCTGCTGCCGGAGTGAGTTTTAAAAAATCCCTTTGAACTGCATCAAACACATGGTGCGTTTCGGTGGTGCGCATGGTGAGCACATGGCTGAATTTAACAGTGGGATCTTCAGTGTTTGAAGACGGGGTTCTCGTGGAGGTCTGTGGGCGTTTATTAGGCATGACCTGCCTCGGATTTTGGTCGATAAGGATTAAAGGTCGGCAAAAATGTGTAGTAGGTAAGGGGTGTAACACACCCTGGGGTGGTTAACAGGCATTTAAAAATGTACTATCTCAAACCATTGTCATTGTTTCCACTGTCAAGCTGTCATACACCCTCATTAGTCAGAGATGACACAAAGACCCTCCACCCCCGCGCTCATGAGTCAAATTTGCATGGGTGATGTGCTTTAAATAGCACTCTGTGTGTCGGACAGTTCATTTAAACAAGGGCTGAAAATAAACTGCGCTGACCAAAGGGAAACATACATTTCCTTATATGTTTTGCGCTCACAGCCTTTACAATCAGATGCAAAAAGAGGCTTTTCTGTAGTATTGATAGTAGTGCTTGTCAGCCTGTGGGATATCCAGTATTTCAAATTCAGCCCTATCCATGAAAACTAGCTTGATGTTTGTGTTTTGGAGTCACTGGAAGAGGTTGTTACTGTAAATGCGAACAGTTAAGTGTGGTGGTGTTCAATATTTTTGTTATTGAAAGCAGATGCATTGTGTATCTGTGTCGTCAGTGTATCCATTAAAAACACATCAGGGAGACATCACTGTTGCACTGCCAGACATGTTCCTACATTATGATGAACAAGGGCACTGAAGTTTACTGTGAGTCAATCCCACGTCCACCGTTCTGCTGCTGTAAATACACCAAATGTGTATTAATCCACTGCTGCAAATAGTCCCCAACAAATGTGTTATTTACTTGTCTTTGATTAATGTTTCCTGCCAACAGTGGCCAGCAGTTTCAGGAAGTTACTTAATACTTATTTTTTAGAGTAAAACTATGTATTTCTGATTAATTTTGAAAGATTTAAATCAGTCAAAGGGGGCGTGAGGCTGACAGAGTTTAGGCAAATCTAACACACCCTTAGTTTCGGTCTTCCAATGGAATTTTTGAAAAATAGGGAATAACCCCAGGCTTATCCTGTCAATTAAGTGTTTAGTGGCTTAACTGGTTGCATATAAAGTTACTTGAATATAATTTTCAAGCAAAATAATATTGATTTAGATTTTAATAATGACTTTACCATCGGTGTCTCATTAAAACAGTTTCAGACGGAGTAAGACGACTCCCCCGTTCATGGTATACGGTTCTTATAAAATATGAATTATCTCTGTAATAATCTGACGAAGCTGTTAGAAAACAGAGAAAACAGGTGGTAACGAGCAGCCGGAGAATCTGAGAGTCCAGCAGCTGAGGTAAATATAGTGCAGACGGCTCAGACGGAGGATTGAGATCATAAGGCTTCTATTTCCGCATGACAGAGTGCATGACTGACACTGTCCGATACAGCAGATTAAACCCACCTGTCTACACTGTATGTGTGTGTGCATGTGAGAGAGAGAGTATAGGAGGGAGTGAAGGATGGGAGTAAGATCAATGTTTCATTGTGAGCTCGCTGCAGTGTGGCTGCCAGCGTGCCAATACAAACACAGTCCATCATCTGGACCTGAATGAAATATCCCACCCTGCACCTTGTGTGTGATTAGTCGACCATCCATTTAAAAGCACACTGAAGGCTTATGTTGTTAAAGTGGTAGTCGGCGTTACCGCTGCACTGTGTTTGTCTTCTGGCTCTGTCGCTGCCCAGCTGGCACCGATTGCTGCTGTGTGTCTGCCCTAAATTTACCCGAAAGCAGCAAAGCAGAAGCATTTTGTACCTTTGATAATTCGAGCAACCCAGTTATTCTTTGATTCGTTTCAAATCGCTGCTGGAAATGTGTGCCAAAAGGATTTTTTATTTACCCCTGAAAACCACTGTGGTGCTACATTAGCTAGCGACAACACATTAAAGGCAAGGGTGATTGCCGGTTGATTACTCGTTGGTCATAAATGCTCCTCAGCCTGTTGCGATCTTCTCAAACACTTCTAAATCTGTATATGTCATCGGGAGGCACTGCATTTTTCTCCATAGCTATGCTGATGACACAAGACCTATTGTCTTGCAAGTCCAAGATAGAACAGAAATATTATAATTATAGATATTATTGCTCAGAGACAGAAACTAGCGACAAAATTACCCAGCCAACAGGCAAAAAATAACAGCATGTCGTCATTTTAACTTTAAAGTTGTGGTATGCCACCAAATTGGCATTTTATCATCTGAAAAACATCTCACTTTGAGTGATACAGACAGGCTAATGCATGCTTTTATATCCAGCAGGCTAGACTCTGGTCATAAATCAGCTACATTACACATTAAAGTCTTGGGCTTCCTGTCAGGTTTTGTTTTCTTCTCATTCATTTCACTTCTATCTTCTATCATTTCAATTTTTGTGTGCATAATGCATTAGCCATCAAATTTTTTTTTCTGTGTGTATTTCACTGGAACTGTTTCCTCGTTCGGACACCGTTCGCTAATATGTTCCATGCTCGGACACTTCTGTCCGGAAGAAGTGCGGTCCCAGATGTGATGTGCATTGATGTTGGTTTGGCAGTCTCAGAAAGTGTAATACCCCTACAAAGCCAGCAATGCTCAGTGTTTATAACGTCGAGATAAGGGTGTCCGGATGAGGATAAGGTTAGCGCACGGCTAAATCACCGGTGATAGCACCCTTTGACAGACTCTAAAGTAAATGATTAAAACTATATAACCTTAGAAAGATAAGAAGTTAGACTTTTCTTTAACACAATTAGATTAACTGATAACATTACACAATCACTTATATGAATAATTAAAGTGAAATTTCAGGAGTGTCCGGTTTGTGGAAACAGTGACGTTAACCTCTATGGGAGGTGCTATACAGAGGCAATAATAGCACTACGTTAGCATCAACCACATGGTACAGTATTTCTAGCACTACGTTAGCATCAACCACATGGTACAGTATGTCAGAGGCTTTATCGCAGCTATACTTACCCAGGTGCAGTTCAGGGTTGGTTTCGCACAGGCTCCAGTCCACATTGCAGTCACAGTGAGTCTTTTCAAACAGGTTGTCCAGAACTTCCCTGACATTCTGCCTTTCGTCGACCATCAGAGTCTTGGAGCTGCCGTCATTCAACAGCACCTTCACCACCAACTATCAGAAAATTTTTGCTTTGTGTTACTTTGACTGACAAAAGACAAAAAAAAAGTTCAAACTCCAACCAACTCTTGCGTAAATAAGTCAACATTCTTGCTCAGAGTTCAATGAGAAGATACCGCTCTCATGTCTGTACTGTAAATATTAAGCTAGCAGCTGGTTAGCTTAGCGAAGACTGAGAGAAGATTAGACATATCAGATATAACAACTTGAGTGTCAGAGGTACAAGTAGGTAGATTATTTTACTGTTGCAAAGAACCAGGCTAGCTTATTTCCTGTCTTTACATGCAGCTAAGCTAACTGTCTCTTAGCTATAACTTCATATTTAATGAACAGACATACCAGTGATATTGATCTTTTCATCTAACTCTCAGCAATTAGCATATTTCCCACAGCTTCATACTATTTGTTGAAGCAGTTTTGGTTGTGACATGACGTTTGCTTTTTCATCTGCTTGACAGATTGAAGTTAAAACATGTTGTGGACAGCAACAGGTGTCTCCAAAGTGTGTTATCAAACCAAGCCTTGAACTTGTTTGCCAGTTTAATTACACGCTATGCACAGTAATGGGTGTTTCTGTTTCCTTATGTTATTTTTACTTGAAGAGTTAGAGCATCAGCACTTCTGCATCTCCGTTCCGTTGAACTTCTTTAGCATTTTAGTTTTAGTTTGTCTCTTTTTGGCTGAGGCGAAGTTGGCTGAGGTTCATTTTGCTCTGGAGCGCGGCAGTGCTTTCCTCACAAGCTCATATGGCTTCACACTTCCTCTCATCTGAAACAAATCCAGCTTTGGAAAGCTGAGGAGTTTCACAGAACCCAAGGTCAAGCCAGTCACTTGCCTTGTGTCATAAAAATGTGGATTCAGAGATGTTATCGCAAGAGGATTTAAGAGTGTTAGATCACATATTACTTGGTTTTTGACCTTCCCTAGAAGACAATATGGGTTTGGCATGTGGTTGAATGAGATGTCACTGGCTATCAAATAATTTTTTCTCTTACAGTACTTCCACATGAAAGGTTATATATCTTCAAAATACATGATTTGTGTGAAAAGCATGCTCCCAAACCAGTGGGTTTATCTGAAATTTGAGGGCCTGCGTTCTCAGTGAGTGCACCCTGCTCTTCTGTGTCTGACAACCCTGCACAGATGTTCCTGTGAAAGTGGCCAGTGGTCTGTGTTTCCTCATATCTGCACATGCCTGGTTCCCTTTAGATTTCAGACAACTTCTAATAATTTATATAATTGCAGGGAAATACTGTAGGCCATCACTGCAGCCACAGACACACAACTTTATATCGTCAGTCCCGTCATCTATGGTAAAATAGTTGTATGCAACTGGCACACAACTAGTTTGGCTAGCATACAATTGCAGATCCTGATGTGGAGCTTTGCATGCAAGACCACATGTCTGTGTTTTTGTTGACTGCTTTGAAGATGAGAAAGTGTCCTGCAGGACGTTGCCTGGATGAATGTGGCCATCCATTACTGTGATTGATGGCTCTTGCCAAAGAAAAAAAAGAGCCATAGTACGTTTGAAGATTACGTCTTTTGCAGTGATGTCCATAATTCACAATGTCAGTAGAGTTTACTGTTGCCAGTGGATGTAGGTTCAGAGGTGTATACTAATGTTTGGTCATCTTACCTTTTTCACCTTCGCTTCTTTGAGCTTCTCCAGAGCAAGCTTGATTTTGTCTGCTTTCATCTGTGCCTCGATTTCCTCCTAAATAGGAAAAATAATGATAAGATACTTGAATGATAGTGAAGAATATTCATCCGCAATGTGTCATAGTGTCCTTGTGTTATTTGTGTTGAAAAATTGGTATCAATCAATAATTTTGTCAGTAAACTGCACAATCATGTTCAGCTAAAAGGGAATAGTTCATTTTAGGAAGCAAGCAGACTGTTAGCTTAGCTTTATTTAAAGACTGTTAGCCACAGCCAGGCTACCTGCCTACCATAATCTCTAAAGCTCACTATTTACAACTCTATATCTAATTTGTTTAATCCATACAAAAACCAAACTGTAAAAATGACAAGTGGCTGGACAATTTCTTGGCCAACAGCACTAACTTTCTGGAGTTTTGCCGCCACTCTGAAGTTGCCATTAAACCAGCAGAGACTCCAGGAAGCAGGGCAGGAATTTCACCAGCGGCCACGGCCGACATTGCCCCTCTATCATGGGTGAAAAAAATCCAAATCCAACTTAAGTTTTTTTTTGTGCGACTTTATAAAACATCTGCCGAGGAAGAAAGTCAACACAGCAGATACAGGGAGAGAGAAACAGACTGAGGGGCGGGGCAAGAAATATACATTGCCCACAAAACCACAACCTGTCATTTTGAACAAACAACATAAAACATGTTTTTTAGTGAATTTTAGAGGTGCTGTTGGCGGATTTTGTCACCTTTGGAGAGAGTCATGTTAGCTGTTTCCAGCCATTATGCTAAGCTAAGCCAATTTGCTGCTGGCTGTATCGCTTCATGTTAGCGAGTGGTATCAATTTTCTCTCTAAAAGTGGAACAAGCATGCTTCCCAAATGTTGACGTTTTGCTTAAAAAGAGCACTAAAGATTAATGTGAGGAAAAGGTCTAACTGTGGCGAGCTCACTTTTGTGGATGTAGCAATTCAATGCTGTTCAGGAGGTCCAGTGTTTTGTTTTGATTTAGTTATATTTTCATTACTGGAGTGTCCATTCAAGAATTTCATTTTGGGACATTACCTCCAATTGACTGGCTCTCTATTAGCAGGGATAGGATACCACTTTCTTTGGCTCATGAGTCGGGTGTTTTCACATGAACATCCTGCCTACAGTGCAGTTTTAATGAACTTGTACGCCTCTACCTAACAATGACGCATTCTCCGCCTCGGCACAGCTGGTGTTTTCACCTCAGAAGGATGAGGTAACAAACCCTGCTAAAGCAATAAGCTCCCGTCTGGCTTCACCACCCCCCATCACCACTGCTACATCTTACCTTTCCATCTCCAACCTTTGGTATTGAACCTGTTACTCTTTCCTGCCTCATGGCTGTGTGTGTTTGATCTGTTCCAGACGGACTCTCGGCTGTTTTGCCTCACGAGTCCCTGTAACTGTAACAGATGCCTCCATCCAGCAAAAACTTCGCCATGATCTCACCGCCCTAACTGTTATAAGAGAATATCACTCTTCCCAGTTCCACAAAGACAAAAAGAACTCACCAGAAATGTATATGCTGGGAACTGACGATGTTTTTGATGTAATACTGTCTTGTCACGCATGGCTCTGAAAGCACGTTCTCATGGTAAACAAAGACACTCCACCAATAAAACAGAGATTGTGCCATTATTGCCTCTTTCTGCTTCATCATGTTTCTGGAACATTAGATTTTAAGAGCCTAAACATGCACAGAAATGTTCTTCTCTTCTTCACCATCTGCCTGTTATTGTGGCATTGTCTAGTCAATTCTCTATTACTCTCACAAACTTCGATTAAAACTCTCACTTCTGAAATTTTGGACCAGTTCCCAGTGGTGAGGTTACTCACAGTGTGGCTTCTTTTACCTTACAAGCTGTTGATTGGCTCACCATTGTAGGCTTTGAGGCCTGAGGAGGCGGAGGTGGTAAAGGAGAGGTCGCAGAGGAGGCCGGGGTGCTGACATTGCTGCTCGTGCTGCTCGCGGGTGATGTTGGGGAAGCGAGGGAGGAGGAGGCGGGGAAGGTGCTAAGGCCCTTAGGTGGTGGCGGCAGGTCTGGCGGGGGCGGCGACGGCACCTTCAGATCTTGTATCTCTGCTGCTAGTTTCTGTTCCGTCGCATTGAGGTCAGCCACCAAATCAGCCATGAGGGCGTCCAAGTCATTGTCTTCCAGTTCATGGAGGGATTCTGGTGTTAGAAGACAATCAGTTTACTTGTCAAAAACTGACTCGGGGACAGTATGAATATTAAACACAAGTGCCAAACATATGTTGAGACTGTTCTTTTTTTCCTAAAACCTTAAGAACTCTAAGATACAAGTTCCCTCTTTGTGTTTTCAATACGCAGTGCAATGAAATTAAATGAAAGGAAGTCTTTCATTCCTCATTTATTTTCATTTGTCTTCCATGAGGATGGTGGTGCTGTAGGGTTAGCTGGGCTAAAGTATTAGCTAACCATTATTAAGCCAGTATTTACAACTTCTAAACCCTTTATAAAGGCTGTATTGTAGGACACACTATAGTGTCATGGCTCGGTCTGTTGGTAAACCACTAGACTGGTGATCTAGACTAAAATATCACTACCACTACAGGATGTATTGCCATGAAATTATTTGTATACATTTGTGGTCCCCAGAGGATGAATTCTACCGACTTTGGTGACCCCCTGACTTTTCCCCTAGCGCCACCATGAGGCTGATATTTGTGATTGCGAGTTAAACGTCTCAACAACTTTGGTGATTCCTTAATTTTGCATCTGGTGTCGTCATCAGGTCAAAGCTGTGCGGTATACTGCAAATTAGCAGATGTTAGCACGCTAACATGCTAAACTAAGATAGTGAAAAAGTTTAACAGCAACTGCTAAACATTAGCATGTTTGCAGCGTCATTCCAAGCATGCCGATGCTAGCATTTAGCTCAAAGCTGAGAGCTACTAGCTTAAATTTTCAGTCTTGTTTGAAAATATTTATTTTGTGGTCGTCATGTTCAATCTAGGAAGGTTTGTCTAATTTAATTTTAGGGGAAGAGTTGTATCAATTAAACCTGATTTGACAAGACTGAAGTACCTAATTACATATTTACTAAAAGGACAACAGCAAGTAAAGGAGAATGCTTATAGCAACAGATGCTATAACCTTGCTTTAACATTAAACTGCATGTTTTACAGCACATAAGAGCCAGAGTAATTACATACAGTGACCTCAATCTTCATCTGAAATCACCTCAGTAGCTAGATATACTACAGGACAATTGAACACTGTTTTTCTACCTCTTCGCGTCACTACAAGCTCTCAAAGCAACTCGATCTCTTTCCAGAGAATCAATGAAACATGCGATATATCCTGCCCTTGCACAACGGAAGCGCTGTGGCAAGTCACCATACAAAAGTTCAACAACCGACCCTTTGTGATATTTCTACACACTTGACAGACAAAATGTCAAGTCACCATTCAGGTCAGTGAAGCCGATGGAGAAGTTGACTTCCTCGTTGGTGCTGGGGAGAGATGCAGGAGGTGCCATTTCCTGACCGAGACTCTGCAGGGGGAAAAAAGGAACAAGGCAGCGTGTTTATAAGAATATCCACACAGCCACATGAGACCCCAGAGGCTCGGTGAGTTAATCCACTTTCTGAGTGCTCTGTCCCTAAACATTATGTAAGAAAGTACAATCTGTACATCTGTTTTTAGTTATTACACCTAACAGGGCTTCTATATGTAATATTAGGCCCTGCTGGCAAAATGGTAGTGATTGAAAATGTCTGGTGGGTTGGGAGAAACATCAAAGTGATCAGCAGGGCTTTTCACTAAGAAAAAAAAAAGTGTAATGCTTAGCTGGCTTATGAGTTTGGCATTTGACCTCCTTTTCCAAAACAGAGTGTAATTTATGGTTGTTAGATGACCACAAAGAGTGTTCCCCCTCCCGCTGGCTCTGTTGTGCTTGCCAGTCTAGAGTGTCTCTGTGATCGATGGGGGGTTTTAGTGCATTTGTCATCTGTCCTTAAAGAAGAAAGGTCTATTTAAGGTATAAAGTGAGAGAATTAACCGCAGGCAGTCTGGAGAAAATGTGCTGTTGTGTTCAGTATGTGTTGCATGAGAGCTGTGCATAATCTCCTTCATTGAAAAATGATATCATATTGCAAAAACAGAGGATCTGATGCACTCCACTGTGACAGCAATCAAGTTCCAATAGACTCTGGAAACTGAAAAAACAAACAAACTCTGAGATAGAAACAATACAATTGCCGAAATTATGAACAAAAATATTTAAAAAATGGCTTATTGCAAATTTATTAGGCCTCTAAAAATAAGTGAAACCAAAAAAAGTGAAGTCATTTCCTTTTTATTAACAGAATTTCTTTGTTTCAACTTTGCAGTTTCACTTCCTAAGTTTGTTTTTGTTTTGTTTTTTGCCTGTTTTTTTTTTTATTCCTGCAACTATACAAGTTGATTTTTGCAAACTGCTATGAGAAATTGATACGAAATAATTTGAAAAAATAAATGAATAATAGTTTTAAGAATAATAAAAAAAGAAAAAAATTCTTAAATCCTGAGCAATATAGCTTTCATATTATGTTATAAAGACTAGTCGGTATTTATTTTCTGTCGCAAAAGCAAAAAGAAGTGAGGTACAGTCAGTAAATCAATAACAAACAATGAGTAATAAATAATAAAACAAAGCTGGAATAAAACAGTACGGCCATTCATGTTTTATGTCTTGTAGCTGCCCTTAGCTCACCTGAGTGAGGAGGTCCATCTCCCCCAGCAGGTCGCTGAACATGGCGTCAATGTCGTCCATCTGTTTGAAGAAACATCAGAAGGGTCAGACACAAAACTCTTAACTAAATTCGCCATTTGACGAAAACTGTCCACTGCTGGGGCAAACCTGCATATAAATAGCTAATATAAATAAGGATTTCCATCCCTTTGTTGTGGTTGTCCATGAGGAATGACAGTGAAGGAATGTGTGCAATGAAAATGTTAAATACACATGCATGTTAAACAGGCAGTGGTAAGACACAGAGGTGCTACTTTTCTCTGAAATATGTGTGGAACCCAGACTGAAGGAAGAAAAGTATTGCAACACACTGACATGTCGGTGTAGACTGTTGTGCCATACTGTTACTGTGTTATGTTCAGTGAATGTGAAGGTGTTCTTCACTCTTCAGAGGCTCCTCAGCTATCTATAAAGTGTTCTGTGTGAGATAACTGATTGGTAGAGAGCGGTAGAGCTGAAGCTAAACGCTAGCTTGGAGTTCACACTGTGCAAAGCAGCTTTTATTGTTTTGGCGTCGGCTACGGCCCACAGTAGCCTGTGTTCAGTTGACGAAATAAAGAGAATCGGCTAACAGTAGCTACATGTATGCATAACTTCCAGGCATTCATTTTTCACCAGGACTTGTTGAGTCTTGTCAAACTGGCGTGTGCAACATTTCTCTCATTTTCTGTCAGATTCAGATGTAAAATTTACTTTTTAACTGATCATCGTCTGTCAAATGGTTTTATAGTGATTTTAACTGAATTAAAACTGTGTGGAATCATTCACTTTTATTTCATCATTACAACGGAAAAAGTTTGTTTCAATCAAGATGTATCACAATACAAAAGCTATGCTAAAAACAAATAAAGTTAGACTGCTTCATAACCACAAAAATTGATCCTTGAAACATGCTGAGTAAAGAATAAAAAAGACATTCACAGTATAAAGTATTCATGCTTGCACTGTGCTCAGCTGGGCTACAACAGATTTATAGTTTTACACAGGCATAGATGTATGTAGTGAAATACCAGGAGGATCATCAAGATTAATCATTTCAGTCTAAAATAGCCCGTGTCAGACTGTTTTTCTACAACTCCTGAGGATTCACTTGAGATTTCCATCTGTAATTATGTACAGTATGCTGCCTCTCACATATATTTGAATCCCCATTTCTCAGAGCCAATGTTATGATGGACTAGAATAAGCAGTCAAAACAGAGTTCCTGTTTTCTTACGGTGGAACGTGGGGTCTTTATTTAGCCGCCTCCAGCAATATAATGAGCTGTCTATGAGCTACTGTACAACTCTAATGTATGTTGATGCTGCAGTCTGCCCTCAGTGACTGAGCTATTCTGATTAAGGACATTTCAACAGAAAGTAACTGCTGAACCAGTCAATTCTGAGTAACGGGCCAAATCTCATGACCACTAAATACCTTGACTGGAGTTTCTAAGACCGCTCACTGGTGAACATTAACAGCTGCCTGTGGCTCTGTGGCTGTTAATGAATTTCACTAGCCAGCTAGCAGCTAACATTTCTTTTAACGCTTGTTTTTCCGCCTAAATCCAACTGTATTTAATTTTTATCTTAGTGTTTCACCTCATTATATAGGATTTTATGGAGCCTGGTGCCTCATGAGATCAAATTTGTCTCTTATCCAAAGACATTCATGGTTCCCAGATGATGTACTGCGATCCTCTGACCTCCTAACAATCATCGGGTCAAAACATTTAATTTGTCTATTTGTTTTATGACCAAATACCTGCAACAATGGTTAGCCTCGATCTTTACTTGTGATAATTGCTCAGCATGCTAACATGCTAAACTAAGACGACCACGGCAAACTTTAACTTCAGCATGTTGGCATTTTCATTGTGAGTGTTAGCATTTAGCTAAGAGCACCACACCCGCTAGCATGGCTGCTTGATAGCCTACACATTACACATGATGAGGAACAAAGATGGGAACATGGCAGTGCGGGCAAACCCAGCTTTTGTCGTTTGGAACTAGAGGAATAAAACAAACTCCTTTTTCTTCGCTCAAGACATTAGCATTGATGATTTTGGAACAGCGTAGCTATGAGCAAAGCTAATTGTAGATCAGGTAGCCTCCCAGCTAACCTAGATAACTGAGGTTGGGTTGTAGCATAATGATTTATAAATAACTGTAAGACTTGAGATGCTTCTATTTGAATATGAAGTTGAAGATGAGCTATGTCTTCTGCACACCTCAAACAAACCTTATGGCTACACCTATAGGCCTTATTAGTGTTAGCCACTAGCCTAGAAAATGTTTTGAAGCTCTGCCTACTCTTGATCTCATTGGTTTAACAAATGAGACTTCCCTCTTCCTTACACAAACATGTGCATATCTAAAATCTCCAGTTTCACTTTGTTTTTCTACTGTTAAGGTACATTAGATATCTAAATATTACCTCTAACAAAGTGTAACACATGCTTTCATTCATCAGAGTTTGGAATCTGTTTAGGAAACTTTTATATCCAACAAGAAAAAAGTAAAACGTTTGCAGAGATTTAATCAAGAGCAAAAGTAAGACACTCGGGGAAAACCCTCCGTCATACTGAGGAGGAGACAGGAGTGACTGATTGTTTTCCAGGGAAGAGTTCATACGGTACTATGACAAGATGTTTCTCATTTGAATCAGTATAGTTCCAGCATCTAACAGATGGTGTGTGTGTGTGGTTTAAAGTTTATGAGAAACTGTGTCTCCTGATTCTAAAGTTGGGGTTGGGCAGATTAAAGATACAAATTTGAAAAATGACTCTGGTCGTGATGGTATTGCACAAAGTATTCTAGGTAATGAATGTGTCATGCAATAATTTCCAGGTGACATGTGTGACTTTCTAACTGTTTTTGCATGTGGGCCCACGCCTCCACCCCTTCACACGAATGGTTTGCCCCTAGGAGGAAGTGCTAAACTTCCTGCCACTTGCAGTGTTGAAATCATATAGGAAATGGTGACACGAAAGAGCCACCTGCAAACTTACCGCTACTGTTTCCTTCACTCACATTATGTCACTTTTGAACGGTCTGAAAAGATCATTTCCACGGACTTCATTTGTAGTTCCCATGTGTGATAATGTGCATGATGGCAAAACAAAACATATTAACGTTTAGCGAAATTGATGTGAAACACTTATGCTAATATATCTGTTACTTCCTCTACAGTTGTGGCCAAAAGTTTTGAGAATGACACAAGTATTGGTTTTCACAAAGTTTGCTGCTTCAGTGTTTTTAGATCTTTTTGTCAGATGTTACTATGGTATACTGAAGCATTTCATAAGTGTCAAAGGCTTTTATTGACAATTACATTAAGTTTATGCAAAGAGTCAATATTTGCAGTGTT
>JBBPCS010001230.1:0-15470 GCA_037974645.1 Hollardia meadi | reverse complement strand
CATGTTAAGTGTCATGAGATAACTTTGTTGTGAATTGGCGCTATACAAATAAAATTTGATTTGATTTGATTTGATATTACCAGACAGCATGCCTCATTCCAGCATCATGTAGGAGAAAGCCAGGGTTCCTGGCACCATATTCTCCAATAATCAATGCTGCCATTTTGTGTGGGAGATGTGACATTGTGTGCTCGAGGCGTTGAAACCCGGCCTGCGTCTCCTCTCCCGCTATGCTTCATGGCCTCATGCTGCGCTGCTTCTCAGCTGGGCCTTTCAGCATCAAAATCCCATCATTTCTACCTAATCCTCATTCAGTCAGCGACGGCTGCACTTCGCAAACGGAATCAGCTTGCAGCATCTCTCCTAGCCTCTAACCACACCTGCCCGCTCATGATGACTATTACAAAGGGTTATGCACTAAAGATGTTCACATGCCGATGTGTGATACAAAGCGGTGCAAACAGATGCAAAAAAAAGCAGATGGAGGAAAACACGTTGATTGCAACACAATAGCTTATAAAGCGACCCAGCATATATAACATCCACGTTTGCTTTTACTGTTTGTTTTTTTAAAGAAATTGTGTTTTTTATGCAGTTGAGTAACGGCAGCTGCAAGCACATAGGCGTGAAAACTCCACTTTCAAGCCACTCTTATCACACTGCTGTTCCGCTCCACTGTCCTCAGATCAGAATCAGTCTTCAGAATTTAGCATGCTTTTATAGTCCTGTTAGAGGCTTTATCCTCCCCGGTCCTCAACTCTGATCTTCTTTTCTTCTTCTTTTTTTTAATATCTCCACACACTTCTTTCCTCACTTCTGCTTCTTTGATTACAGGCTCGCATCTACCTGTTCTCTCCTCTGCTCTGCTTTCAATAGCTTTATGTCCTCTATGGCCTTTTTTAACCTCTATTTTGGCCCATGTATGTGAAGATGTATATGCTTTCTATGACCTGCTTGGATCAAGGCAAAGTATACAGCCTAGCAGTAGCAAAGCAATTTATTTATCTCCCGGCCTGGCTTGACCCCTTTTTGTGAAAAGCAGATTGCCTCTTAAAGTGTATTTTGAGGGCAAATCCAGGGTCCTGTTTTGTGCACACGTAAATATGCCATTTCCTCACCATCAATGCCATGTCAAGGTGTTAGGTTGAGAATCCCCTGCAGGTTTGTCTCGCAAATACAGAAGACTTTGAGAAATATTTTTTTTTGCCTGTGGGCTTAGTGCTAACAAGAATGCAGCCAGTGGGTGATCCATATTGAACCTGAACAAATCCAAAATGGGTCTTTCATTTTCCTTGTGCATCCACAGGATTAGAAAGTGTCAGGTTTGGGGTGTTGTGAGAGCAGATGATTCACTGTCCACAGGCCAGGCTGCCTGTAACAGAGGCAGCTGTTTTGTGGCTTTTTATTTTATATATGGTGTTCATTTTTCTAGTTGAGTGGTGTTGGGGAATAGAAGGAAGGGGCAGATAGACATTTAGGCTTTCTTGCAAAGGCATCTAATAAACAAGACTAGGCAAGCCTGGTCAGAGTGGATCGCTGTATACTGCAGGTTTTGAGTAGAGCCCAGTAGGTACATTGGCCTGCAGTATTGACCTAGTATACAGTAAAACCAGTATTAGTCAGGCTCTAGCTGTGTGGTGGATTGGACTGAGCTAGCATAAGTGAATCTGTGTGTGTCCAAACCACAGCAGCTGCATAAGGTGGCTATTTGACCATGCTCAGTCTTAATGAGCCATTAAGTGGTGTCATGTCTGGTGTCATGGGCGTCCTTGAAAGTGTGCATTTTAACAACGTGTTTCAGTAAGGCCTCATTCAGACAGAATCAGAATCTCCTCCCCTTCTAACGATGCTGCTTAAGGCACCAAGCAACATAATAGAAACTTGGAGCAAGTTGGAAACGGCATGAACAACAATACTGTTGACCAGTAGGTCTGATCGCCAGGTTATGCCATTAGTCATGGCAGCATGATGTGGGGTTGAGTAGGTTTCAACTTTTCAACGCCGTTGTGTTTTTGTTTTTCAGAAACCCTGTGGCTCACAGCTCTGCAGCCTATATGCACCAACCACTCTCAAAATGAATTGAAAGACTGTTTTTGTCGCAACGCCTGATTTGGTCTGAATTAAAGCCAACTAAAGACTTGTTTGCTTCAAACAACCTAGGTCATATGACGTGCTGTCCAACGATGGGGCAAAAAGCCTGCAGGCAACTCGCTAACCTGTGTCAAAGAATTTTGTCACTTTTTTGTGTCTTTGTAGTCATGATGCATCGTAAAAATGCGGATAATGGAACACACTAGGTGATGCAGGTAGATGTGTGAAGAATTGGGGTGCAGGATAGGATAGATTGCACCATAGGAAAGGGAGTTTTAGATACCACAGTGTAGCCCTTCATTTCAAGCCTCAAAGGATAAGGTTTGGAATATTCTATATCTTTTAAAAAAATCAACAAATCCAAAGGTGACCAGAACCAACAATGAGCTCGCCCCGCAGTGGGTTCTGGTGTGTTTGTTCGGTGTGGCTCATTTTTAATAGATTTTAGACAATAGTGAGGTTCTGTTCCTAAGGTGCAGAGGAGCAAGATTTATGAGGCTTTGGATACACAGACAATATTTTTCAAAGGATTCATTTGTTGTTTGTTTTGGTCTTTTCGCAGGTTTCGTTGACAATAAGAAAAACATCACCAGATATAATTTAAATTGAGGTGCATTCACTCCTCTCGACCAGCTATTCTCAACCACCGGGCCTCAGAGCACCATCCAGTGTTTATATACAGTATATATGCGATTTATTAAAGTTTATCTTCTTTTTGTTGTTTTTTTTCTTTCTTTTTTATTTTTGGAAGGTGGTCTTTGGAAAGAATTGGACCCTAAAATGCAAAAACCCCTGCGCCACCTCCTCATTTGCAGCACAGCACTGCTCCAGTTTCTGTTTCAGTTACTTTATAATAGAGTGCATAATGCATTAATTAATCATTTTAATTGTGATTGAACAGAAATCAATAAGATATATTTACTTAAAAGGACAATC
This sequence comes from Hollardia meadi, assembly GCA_037974645.1. NCBI lineage: Eukaryota > Metazoa > Chordata > Actinopteri > Tetraodontiformes > Triacanthodidae > Hollardia > Hollardia meadi. The sequence goes on along the minus strand of JBBPCS010001230.1, from coordinate 12,443 downwards.
TCACACTACACTGATTAATACCAAATAGTGGTAATAGCCATTTGTTACAGTAATTAAAAAGCTAACAATATATCACCCATGATACTGACTCTGATTACCTTTAATGGATAAAACTGTTTTACAAATTACACAGAAAAATCAAGTCATACACAGTGAAATATTCTGATAATGTGGGAATAATCCTGTCATGTCAGTAAATTGTTCAATATATTCAGTTCAAGCATCACAACAGGAAGCAACACACAATTTTTCATCTGATTATGTTCTTAAGCTAAAGTCCATTTCTTTAAATAAGCTATTGTATTTTAAAGTAGATGTTTTTGTTTAACCTCCAACAATTCCTCTAAACAGCGGATTTATTCCTGGCAGCTCCAGCTTTGTGCTCACCTGGCCACATGAATCAAACTAAAGAAGTAAATGTACATATTCTTGGATCACAGTGTCTTTATATGGCCCCTAGATTCAGACTTGTCATGGTGCATGATACCTCCATTGGTCAATAAAGAAGCTGCAATTAAATTTACAGTATATAACTATTTCTGCAGGATAGACAGTTAGTTCACATACTTTCGCCATCTGATGGAGGAGACAGCGAATCCTCCTGCGTTTGCTGCTCACCATCTAGTGTGGGACACCAGATGGCAAACCTGAAGGTTGTAGCCCCTCCGTCGTACCTGCATGCATTATTCAAAGCTCATTTATCACAGGAAAAGTCTGTGTAGCCACATTAAACATCCGCTGGCTCATTTGTTTATGCCTTATTTATGCCTTCAAAATACAGAGCAGGATTCGATACTTCTACAATTAGAGACCTTTATTTAACCCTGCGTGAATCTCCCTACATTATTTAACAGCCATCATTTTAGTGTGTCACTTTGCTACATACTGTCTTAGAGGGAAATACATGAATATGGAATGCCTGTCACCGACCTCTGTACATAGTGCTCATAATGTACTGTACGACGTTGTTGGGTTGCAAGTGATTTATCTGGGTGTGTTAGTAAGCACAGGTGTGCAGTCAACTACAAATAAGCCATACTGTGGTTGAATGGGTCTCAATAAGCTGCATTCATCAATCTCTTTGCTCATATATGTCAAATAACGATGCATGACAATTTTATTTTACAAGTCCAGAACATTTTAAGTTAGTTATATGGTGACACCGAGGTTAATGGTGACTTAAATCCAGGGAGGATGACGTCTGTGCACGAGCAGATGCTATTTTTGCATCACATTGACTGTTTTCCTCCTTTATCAATCTGTCTGCTGGAATTGTGTTTGAGCGAGGGAGTGTTGAATGTATCAGGGTTAAGCGAGGTCCAGACCCACGTTGATTTACATGTACACACACACACACACACACACGCATGCACACACAGAGCTACTTTGAGACCTTGGTGAAGATGAGGTCACGATCTGTGTGATCGATTGATCAGCAGCCAGCCGATCCCTGGAGGCTCCAGATTTCACAGTGAGTGAAGAGAAACAATACTGTAGTTGTACGAGGTTTCAACCCTGCATTGGAATGAGCTGCTCCTTTGTTTGTGGAAACTTTAGCAATGAGAACACCGTCTTGCTGAATGTGTGGCCGCCTCAAACTATACAATAAAGTAACTGCATAACAGAGTGAGATAGATGAATAGATAAAATGTCAAGACACTAACGAATCTGTTAATTAAGGGAGTTTTTAAAATACTTTACTTCAGTATTAACATTTTGCCACTTCATACTTTACTTAGATTGAAATATTTTACTTTTTACTAAACTAAAGTCATCGTGCAGCTTTGTTCACTATCCAGAAGTTTTTTAAAAACACATACTGTACTAGAATATTTCATTTAAATAAATGTACCATAACTTTAAATACATTTTTACTCAAGTTAAAGTTCTTATGTCAAAATGTAGACATTAAAAATAAATGGCATTGAATGTTAACATACGCCCTTGGTGTCCATTTCTACAGAGAGCACTTTGCAGCCTATGTATACGAGTGATTTATCAATTGTATGTACGACAACCTTCCTCTGTGTGGCCACAATACAGAGACGCACAGATCAATTATTGAATATTATTGTACTGCTGTGGCCTTCTGGAGAGAGCAGCTCTCTACTCTGCCAACTATTGGTCCTCACTGGCATGAAACAGTGTTTGTTCCAATTACCACCAAGATATATTGCAGCCCATCCAATCAATGGCTCTCAGAGGATTTCTGCTGCGATGATAAAAAGGCAGAGATTAAGGGCTAAAGGTATTTTCTCATGCTCATCTGTCATACGGAAAACCAGAGGAATGATGGGAGATCAGTAAACAGGAAGTGATGCCATAAGGTCACAGTGCTCTTAATTATCTCACAGAGAGATGACGAAGGGCTAAACCAAGCATTCAAGAGTTAAACATGACCTTATTTGACCTCATGAATGGATGATTTCTACACACTCTTGGGGTTGTCCTTTTTATAGACTGAATCAGCAGTGCATTAGCGATGCTGCTCACGCACAAGATGCTATCCAGATGATTACCACGCATAGACTGAATGACACTGATCAGTGACGTGTGTGCATTCATTAATCTGAGTGGCTCTGAACAGATTATAAATATCGCCTGTTAATTGAATATAAGGATAATGTACAAGGATTACTGTTCATCATTCCCATGTTAATTACAGTGCAACAGCTAATTGACTAAACAACCGTGTTGCTACATGAAACAAAGTACCAGCAGCCACTTCACTCTAACATTTATTAATTTGTTCATCAATTTAAATGGATTTTCCATGTTTTGTCATATTTTGTTTCCTTGTTACGGCTTAATGATTTATTATGGCCAACCAATAAAGCATGGAGGGGAGGAAGTGAACTTCTCTGCATTATAATTTAATTTGCGGTATTTGGTTTTCTAAAGCCAGTGATTAATCACAGGCTACTGGCCAAATTTATCACACTCAAAGCCAGGTTTATTGTTTCAGTATGGAATTTCAAGCTGGAAAAAGTCCTTGGTCAAATTTGTTTTTTGCCTTCCTGTTTACCATCACCGCAAAAACACTCAGCCCCCAAAGTCCTGTCGCGTCTCATTTCTCTGCTCCACCATTACTCTCCTTGCCTTCCTCTTCCTCTTGCCCTCCTGGGATCCAGCACATATATAAATTACAGTTTTGTCACAGTTAATTAAGGCCATGGAGAATTAATGGCAGCATTGTGATAAGAGAGATCCTGTTTGTTGCTATGATGATTATATACCAGGGATTCTCACTGAGTAGTCAACCCCAGTATTGTTGAAAAACAGCCGGGGTCGCCGAAACACCGAAATGGAACCATTCATACATGCACTCACACACCGATGGAGCAGCATCAGGAGCAATTTGGGGTTCAGTATCTTGCTCAAGGACACTTTAACATGTAGACTGCAGGGGCAGGGGATCGAACCACCGACCTTCCGATCACTGGACGACCGCTCTACCACCTGAGATGGTGCTCTCACAACAACGCTGTGATAAAACACTGATATAGGCAGATAAGCCATTTTATTAGTCAGTCAAATAGACAACCCAGCCAGTCAGATTGACAGAAACACATACTTTCAGTCAGTCGGAGAGATTTAAAGCCAGTCAGTCAGACGGACACACACAAAGTCAGTCAGTGGGTCAAGTTATGGAGACAGATGGAGATGAAGACATCAAAGTGGGAGAACTAGATGGAGCAGTAGTCCAGATGGCCGTGGAGACAGATTCCAGCCCAAGTTAACAGTGGTGCAGCCAACACATTACCAAACAGAGCCGTCTCACCAGCAGCCAACTGCCCCGCAGCTCAGCAGGGCTGGCTGTGGGTGCCAACTCTTTGCAGTCTGGGAACTGGGTCAGACCAACACACTCATGGTCATAGCTTGATGCTGCTTGGATCTCTTGCACATTGTGCGTCTTTTTGTTGGACTGATTGAAACTCATACTGTAGATGCAAGTATGCAGTATACTGTAGCTACACATAGTTTTCAGGGGTCAAAAGCCAGTTAATGTCCAATCACGTATGGTTTTCACATAAAGAAATGAAGGCTCAAGGCTCTCGGCTTACTGAATTAATAGTGTGAATCTTTTGAAAAATGTTTCCTCTTATAAATAAGAAGTTCTCACTCCCCACTCATCAGATGCAGCAGCTAGGTTAACGGCTCTAAACTTCAAACTATGACACTCTACTTACTCCTTTAGTGTCAGTTTTGAATATGCAGGGCTCCGCGGTCAAGTTAGCAATAATAAATATACGTCTGATTATTAGCAGGCTAATGAAGGCATGCTTGCTTGTTACTCTTGTGGTCGGGATCCACTCGGTCCAAGTCAGGCCACCTTAAATGTCTTTAAAGCAACTGACTCAAGCAAATCTCATAAGGGAGAATAAGCTATTATCATGTTGTCAGTAGCGGCCTCTTCTAAGGAACAGTTACAATACATACTCTCACTTCATGAAGCAATGTCGATCTCCTTTGAATGTGCTTGATCTTTTACCTTTCTCATCACGTTGGTAATGCTCGGTGCGAATTTAGAGTCTGGTTGATGAGATGGCTTCACATTACATTGTTTCTGTTCGTTAGTCCATAAACGCACAGTATGTAATTTCTGCCACTAGAAGTCAATAAAACGGCAATAAAAAAAATAATACTTTGCTGATGTAGTGAATAAGCGTGGGATCATGGGGGTTGTCTGACGTGACGAGGTAATGTTTTAAAGTTTTATTCACATTCCGTTTGGACACTTTTGCCGTCTTCCTTCCTCACTCTCTGACTCATGCATTGTTAGTTTCTCTGGGTTTGAATATTGTTGGAAACATTTGAGATAACGTAAGTACACGCTTCAAAATATATAACAGATCTAGCCAATTTCGACATTTTAAAGCAGAAACGTTGCATCTTACATCTTTAAATTGAAAGAAATAATAATGTAGTTGAGAATCCAATGCTGTGGTTCCAGCTGAAGAGACGGGGAGGGAGAGCCATGCTGTCCAGGAGAACTGACGTCCCACAATAGAAAGTTGCTTCAGGGGATTTCATTAGTATCGGTTTCAGTGGACAGCGCTAGTGCCATTCAGTTTAAATGTTGATTCATAGAATTTCATTTGTCCTGGTTTCAGTGGGCAGTTTGGAGTTATGCGGTTCAGATGCAGTATCAGAGAATTTCATTAGTATTGGTTTCAGAGGAGAGTCTGTACTGAAGTGCTGCTTCAGAGACCTTTCCTCCACTCTGCCAGGAAACAAGTCAGGGAGAAATGCTGAAGTTTTTAGAGGAATTCATGAGTCTGGCCTTGCAGATCCTGTAACGAGTGACTGTAGATTCACAGTCCTTGATCGAAACTTCTGAAGCATCCTCGCATTTTCACATCTTTCTGAACCGCCAGCTCAAATCCTCCCCTCTCCCACTCATACTTTGACTCATTTCATTAAGCACAGCCTCATGGTTTTTTCTCCGAAACCTTGATGCTCACATTATACTCACAAAGGGGAGTACTTGTCACTTTTCGAAGAGGGAGGTTTAGACCTCAAGGCCATTCTGTTCGGAAAGGACAAGGAGCGTAGGTTCAAAAGTGCACTGTTTTCTCCTTTTCACAATGCAATGTTTTTTATTGATTGAAAATTAGTGAGGAATTTACATATGAACACGACTGAAAGCTGTCACGTCAGGACTTCATAGATAATGACTGTCTACTGGCAAACCGCCGTTGTCATGTTTGTTTTTAAAGATATAGATGCCAAACTACTAAAAATGTGTGTCAAAGCCTAAATTAGTGCTTATGGAACACGAGAGTTTTGGTAACTAATATTTTTTTAATCTATGACCTCTTAGATTAAATCACATATTGCATTACAGATATATATTTATATGGTGAATTGCCTTAATGTGTATATGAACGCAATCAAGTTTAACTCAGTCATGTATCAGGTTAGATGTATGTTACATAAAGGTTAGTGTAATGTTGTTTATATATATATTTTTATATGGATATTTGTTTTGACTTGTGATGATACAAAGTGGAGATGGCAGTTCAGCACTTTTTTTATTTTTTATTAGCACTACAGTATATGACCCATCGTAACCTTAAGGAACCTGAAGCAACATTAAGGAGCCAGTAGCTGCTTCTCAAAGTCAACGATCTTTCCTTGGCAGTCAGGTCCTACAGAGGCTAGGCGAGACTCCTTCCTTGCACAGTGTTTAGCATGTTTATGTGTGTGTGATAACAAAGAAATTGGCTGAGGTAGTTTCTTGATGTTCGATGAGACCTACTTTTGGGACGCATCACTCTCATAATTTTATAATAATTGTCGTATGAGAATACGTGTGTGTGTGTGTGTGTGTGGCACTGAATACACGTGATGAGTGCATGCTGAATGAGTGCGTGTGGCTGAAACACACTGTAGCATGCAATATGACAAGATACAAGATACAGAAAGAATTTATAATGAAATAAGAAATGGACTAAAGTTGGAAATGGGAGGCATGACAGTTAAAGGATCAATGTAGTTATAGAGCGAATAAAAAATGAACCCTTCTTCACATCCCTCTGGCCTCAGATTTAATGTTATGGAACAGCTCTCCCCTGCTGATATCTTACCACCCAGCCCTGTGGCCATATTCACAAACATTCTGAGAATACTCCCAAACAATTTTTAACTAGGCTCAAAAATTCCTGACAAGGACTGAGCCGGTGAGGAGGTGAGGCTGCTAGGTATATGTGCAATGCCATCATTGGTTGATCACAAGGAACTGAGCCATGCCTACACGAGGCTGTTTAGACTGCTGCCCCATGTGACCCTGACAACACCTGGGAAGGCCATTTTATCCATTAGCGCTGCTGTGTTGGCTCATGGGTTGTGCTTCTGGTGGGAATGAAATCAATCAAGACTGTGAAATAGCATTGGTGGTCTAATAGAGTAACTTTATTGAGAGAGAATTGCAGACACATCTATAATGAGATTAAGATCAGTCACAATATTGTCCCTGCACAGTCTACTCTATAGCACCTTATTAGCCCCCTGATTGTTGATAATATGTCTACACTGTGGGCTTTTTTTTTCTTTTTTTTTTAACAATTGGCCTGCCTATTCCCTCCCCTGCTGTTCTATGACCTAGCAATGCTACCACACTACTAAAAACAACTAAAATATTATCATAATCAATAGGATGGATATTTAAATATACAACATTGTCAGTACAACAAGGCTAAAAACCAGGGCTGCCAACTTTTGAAAACAGGATTGTGGGAAAAAAGTAAGACTCTCTTGATTTACATGAGAGTTGGTGGAAGGGTGTCGCATGGGCCGAGGAAGAACCCATAAAATTGTGGAGCAGATCCGAAACACACAACAGATTGTCAGATGGGTCCTTTGGCCTTGGTGAAATAGCTGCCATACACCTTAGGTATGAAAATTCAATAGTGACAAAACATATCCAGTTGTGTTTGATGACTCCTTATCCCAATCCACATTGAGACCACAAAGAAATGACTGATCATAAGCATTATTATTAGGCCTTTTATTAGAGTGCAGAGGAACGTCTTGTTATTATATAATGACAAGACGATTAGTTCAGACTAAATGACCCAACATAGCAGTTCTGTGGGTAAAATACCAGCACAAATGTGCACATGTCACCATGGTTACAAAATGATTTGCAAAGCTATATACGGCTTAAACAGATTAATTATTAGATCACTTCCTGAACAGATTTCATAATCAGCAGATGTATTTATTCATAGTTTAGCTTTTGTTTGTGCTAAATCACATATATCACAAACCTTGTGCAGCGGGTATGTAAGAGAAATATGTTCTCATCCCAGGTTGTCGAATCCCGATGCCGCTTTGTCTTGTCCCTCAGGGTCTCATCCAGATGCAAAAAGTACCGTTTAGCATCTGTGTGCGGTGAGGAAAGCCAAGTCCAATATTCACTCTCCTTTAGCTCTGTTTAGTTTCTACCAACTCCTGAAGGAAATATCCTGCTCCTTAGCTGATAAATGCTGCGCTATATTCACCATCTAATTGTATGTGGATAATTGTACTGGTGTACTATAACAGAAAGACGTGTCAACCATCGACTGTATACTGTAAAAAGATGGACGACATGAGAGCTCCCCAAAAGTGAAGCCAAAACATCTCATCGCCCCCGGGAGGTGGGTAGCAATATAGGTCAAATACCCCCTCCTCCTCAATGATATTAGAAAGGACATGCGACAAACTAAAAACATAAAGTACACATTAAATACATTTTTCCCAAAGATGGTTTCTGTCATTTTAGGTAGTTATCACGCTGACGTATGTTCAAGTGTTCATTTTAATTAGTTATTTGATGCTATATAATAAGGGTGAAGATCTACACACGAGCAGTGTCACCACTCAAACTAAGAATATGATTGGTAGTGCATCAAGTGGTTCAACAGATTACAGAAACATTGGCAAAAGGAAATCACTTTTGCTGCCCCTTTGGCATGGTCCATGTTGAAGCCTTTAAAGCCCTTTTAAAGCATCTCCTCCATTTGAAACATTACTGCATTGGACTTTTGGAGTTCAGCGTTTGATCCGCGCATGGACAGTACAAATGGTACTGATACTGTCCCTGAATCTATATGTCATCACTTTAATAGTCCATGTTTTGCCAGAATTGGGTATCATCCTCACCTTGTTACAGCCAGTGCTCATTTATGATGTTGTCTCTTTGTCAGTATGCATCATGCCAGCCTCTTTATTGAGCCGCTGGCCATGATATGACCACTCAGCCCAGGCATTGAACACACTGCCGATGGCGCCTGATGGGCCCTGCAGGAAGGGCACTCTGCTTGCTGTGTGTGTGCGCCTCATTTTGCTCCGAATACTTGAGGGAAAAGTGTTCATTTCTAAATTACCCATTGCCTCAGGGTTGACAGAGATTTTGACGTTCAGCCATCTCTCTCTTTCTATCAGCCTTGCTATTACTTATTTTTTTCTCCTTCCTTCTCAAAATCCTTCTGTCCTTGTTTCTCATTTCGCTGTGAGCAACAATGTTTTCCATCCAGCTGTCAAGCTAATTTTGCAGAGATGTTTGAAATTTCCCAAAGACACCCCATTTCCACCAACTATAACGAAGTGAGTAAATCAGCTCGCCGAGCGTCAAATTTCAAATTAAAGAACTTGGAAGGAAGAAATTTTAATCCGCTGTCACAAAACGTATAGTAGTTTTGAGAAAGTTTTCATTGTCCTTTAAAGATAATTCTGGCTCATTAAAACTTAGTTCTTATACAAAGGTTTGGCTGTTTGTTCTGTCAACAAAAAAAAGTGTTCTTTGATCAGGAAAGATTTGGAATTACAGCAAACTTACTGCAAGACAATCAGGGGCCTCATTTATAAAAAAATGTATATTTATACTTGAACTTAGGATCATTAAGATCATTTACGACCATGTGCTTACACTCAATTTAGAAAAGTTGCTGGGCATTAAAAAACCTTGCTTAAGCTGGCTCTAAGAATACCATTTGTAACTTTTTTGGTGTTTCAATTTTACCTCCAGATAAAGTGGTTTGGATTACGGGTGCATGATAGTATTTCTACTACGTCATCGGTATCAGCTGATAAAGCTTTAAAAATAAAATATCGTTATTTGCATAATTAAATCCTCATCTTATCGGCCTTAAATGTTTGTTTTGGGCCGATAAGATGAGGCTTTAATCATGCGACTGTGATGCAAACTGTTGATGAAGCAGTTTTCTTATTTTGCCCGGTGAATGCGCACATTTTGAAAAGCAATGTATGTCTGAGTCTCCCAGAGGGCGATAAGCCCGATGGGCATACTAATATTTTACTTCCACTAAAGGAGAGACTTGATGTTATCTACAATTACTTACAATAAAAAAAAAACATATGATAGAAAAAACAGACATTGCCACTATTAATATTTGTTCTGTATTATCTTTTCATATCAGTTACTCATTGTCATATTTCATGAGAACATGGAACCAAAGAAATGACCGTGGTGATAATGACATTCAACCACAAAGCATAACATTATCTTTTCCATTGCTGTTGGTTGAATAGCTTCAGTGAGCTTAATAATTTTTTTATTTTATTTTTTTTCCTCTTTGTCTTGAGGAATTTTACCACTTTCTTTTCCTTCTGCTTTGCTAAATAAATACATCATACATTTGGATTGAGACTCGGCTCAGAGACTCGCTGTCCCCATCTCTCTCTCTCTCTCTCTCTCTCTCTCTCTCTCTCTCTTTGTGGCAGTGATACTTTGTATGTCTGCTCCCACAAAGGCATAATCAATTTAAGAGTTTGTCTTGGGTCATTATTACCTGCTGGAGAACCATCTGTTCACTGAGGCTGGCCCAGAACTCTGCCAGGTAGACACACGCACCGAAACACTCATACACGGCCAACCACACATAGCCTGAAGGATTGCCAGGTAGATTTGGACTGCAGGAAGATGGGACATGTAGAATAATTGTGCCTCTGGAAGAGCTGAGGCAATATGAGCATGCATGTATGGTTACATGGTAACGGATGCATATGCATATGTTTGTGTGTGGCCCTGCTAATGTGATACATGTGTGCAACTGCATGATGAGGTAGCGAGTGGGCGCACAGCGTGTGCATATGTGTGTCTGTGTGTGTGTCAGGTACAGATGGTGAAGGCCATCAGGCGTCTCTCCCAGCCAAGTGGTTCAGCTACTGGTTAAGACTAGCATGGCTAAATATAATTACACCCACAACCTTAACAGTTGCCTGACTACCTTAATAATGAAGGGGGAAAAAAATAGAAGAGATGAATCAGAAGTAGCACCAGCAGGAAGAAGTCGGTGTGAGATGGATGCACCTTTGTTGCAGGCAATGCAACGATACATCTAGTTCATCTCTTATTCTTCTGAGTCAACAGAGAGCTGAGTGTTTATTATGTTTGTTTGTTTTTGCATTTGTAGGCTAATATGTTGTTTTCTCAAAAGTGTCTATAGTGTAGTAGTTTCTCAATGGAAAAGGTAAAAATCATGGATGAAATGAATGCAGCTGTACAAAAAATAAAACCTGTTTAACACATAAAAAGCAATTTCTGCTGCTAGGGTGCTCTCAATCACAAAACGTAGTTTGATGTTGTCATGAAGTAGCGTGGGACCATGAGAGTTGTCTTCATTGTTAAACAATCACCATTTCCGATGTAAATCTACCCGACGTGACGCGTGTGCGTGCGTGTGTGTGTGTGCTCTGATAGTGGCAGGCGATAATGAGTGATGTGCATTAGCCGTTGAGCAGCATGATCCAGGCTATATTTAGAGGTAATTGGGTTTTTGTGTACCCAGCGCTGGAGAGAAAGTGTGACTTTCAACAAAGTAGAAGTTCGTTGTATGTGAGTCATTTGTTTCTCAAATTTCCTCATGACACTTTCTGTTTCTGTGAAAATACGGCTGTTACTCACAGGATATCTAAGCACATCATAGAATATTACAGTTGTACTGTCAAGAACACTGTAATGAAAAACCTCACTGATGGAGGGTTCACTCAGGTCCAGCTGTTCATTGTCAGTCATGTCAGAGTATCTTTTCATTTAAATGAAAGGAGGGTTATCTTTCATAATCCTCATGATGGTATATACGGAATTTCTCCCAAATTCACCCGCCTGTCATGAATGGGGTTTTTTTTGTATTATAGTGGTTTCTTTCACATTCAATGCCACAGATATTAGGCTGAAGAGAGACATTTTATGAATGTCATTTGACCTGACATTCATGGCTGCTTAGAGCTGTGCTTAACAAGTAGTTCTCAAGAAATGGGGGCAAAATTCACAAATGGAAACAGCAAACTTATTCAGACACTGTTACGACATCATTTGATTAATTTGTCTGTTTATACAAACACAGGATTTAAGAGAATTTCCGAAAGGACAATAAACTAAAACTAATGCCGTTAGCCATTTCTGCCTTACATTCCAGTTTTGGCTCCCACAGCTAGATGTCCTGTGAGCCAGCTAGCCAAAATGCTGCCAGCAAGTCAATATGTCAGCCTGCAGGACCAGCAAGGAGACAGGCTTCCTCGTACTTCTGCGTTTTTGGACCCATAAAGCATAAACAGTCCTCCGCTGAGACCATGCACTTCTGAGACTTCTTTGGGCCGAGCCAGATGACTTCCTGTTGGTTCCTGGCACACATAAATGTAATCAAATATAATGCAATCAAAGTTTAATCACACAGTTCTCGCAGGCTTTCTAAATGTTCCCATAAAATCTCTTATAATACAAAGAGTCATTTTGAAGGACTTGTGATACTCTGTTACGTTGAGCAGTTTAAAGCTTGGTGCATCTCATCCACACACTAAAGTGCACCTTCTATGGCTGGATGAGACGCAGAGGGGCGTGGCATCACGCTCATGTACACTGATCAGCCACAACATTAAAACCACTGACAGTTGAAATGAATAACATTGACCATCTCTCTACAGGTCAATATTCT
>JBBPCS010001229.1:0-15471 GCA_037974645.1 Hollardia meadi | reverse complement strand
GTGTGTGTGTGTGTGTGTGTGTGTGTGTGTGTGTGTGTGTGTGTGTGCGTGCGTGCGTGTGTGTGTGTGGCCTCGAAAGCCTTGAAGAGATACGTCATGAAACCATGAGACACTCAATGAAATTTCCACTCCCTTGCATTCGCATCCTGTTGCTGGGTCAGAGGGGTTTAATCTCATGAATCGACCTTTCGGAGTCTGATACGGACATCAGGAGTTTCAGGATGAAAGACAAATGAAAAGAAAGAAAGAAAGAAAGGAGGTGGAATTAATAATAATTAAAAAAAAAATGCTATATGCTGTAGTCTGTGCATGTGCTGCCAAACTATAAAGCTGCGAACAGGAGCACAATTTTCATGTTACACTCATCATGTATTACTAATGTGTCAAAAACAAAGTGGTGTTCAATGAAACTTTCTCACCAAACTAACAAAATGGTGAATGAAGCTCGAGCAGACTTCAGATGAAAACACAGGGTAACATTAGATCATGCCCTGGTGCCAGCCGGTTAAAGAAAATCATTATTGTACTGAAAAGTGTATAATTTAAGACATATTGAATTACTAATCAAAGAAGTCAAATATTATGGATTACCGTATGTATTGTCTATAGTGTGTTGTAGTCTTAAAAACCATAATGATTTTTGTAAAAAAAAAAAAAAAAAGGACAAAATGCAAAAACAGCAGGTTAATAAATGACAAAGTCTTGAGGTAAAGCTGCTTAGTGGACTGTTTGCTTGTGCTGTTCAACAGTTCCTGTGTGATACACTGAGCTCTGTCCCAAAAACTGAGCTACACCACCAAGCACTCCCTTTATCTGCACAAGTCATGCATACAGATAGAGGAATAAAGTTTACACACATTGCTGTCTGCGCATTTTCTTTTTAACTCGTCAGGAGAAAGATTAAAATATGCTTTATGTCGGGGCTGCACCCTTATCCCCCCCCCCCCCCGGCCCTCTGATTGATGGTTCCTGTTCTTTGAGAGCCGCTTTGTTTGGAAAGGGTGTGGCTGCGCTTTTTTGGACCTATTGGACCTGCAACTGTAGGAATGCATAAGGTTTTGGGAAGTAAAGGGTTTAATAGGGGAATCCGATTTTATTCTTCGCGTATTCGTATGGTAATAAAGACACAGAGGCTGCGCCCCGCCCTTCTGCTGTGGAACAAGAGTGGCCTCTTATCCTTCGCCCATATAAGAACCCATAGTGTCACCCACTAAGCTCTGTGGTTCACTCACAGTATACTACGGAGAAATTACCAAATTTCACGCGGCAGCAGAATACGGACACAACACTTTTGTCCGCCTCTCCTTTCTTCCGGTTTGTTTTTCCTCTCGCTAGTTCCTGTCGCGATACAATGTCACCATGGTAACAATTAACATATATTGCATGTAGAACATCTCAACTTCCTCGACGGTCCCAGAATCCGCCCACTGTCAACAGATTGACCCGCTGGAGTCTCCGGACGCATCTGAGATTACCTGCATCCAGGAAAGCGCACCACTGTGCGCGCGCTCCAGTCTACCTGAAAAAAACAAACATTGCAAGCTACTTGGAGATAAACATTATTAGTCTAGCAGCTTTTCTTGTCGCGTAATTATGCAAGATAAAGGCACATTTATCAGTCCTTTTCTCAGGCCACGGTGTCTGGCGGCAGCGGCACCGGCGGGGAAAGCGAAATTAACTCACCCGGGAAAGGCGATTCTGGCTGGTAAGTTCCTCTCAATTTGTTACGCGGAAAAGTCATCAGTTAGACAAAATGCCATTTCAAGAATTGCAATAAAGTCACAGGTTAATAAAACAGTTATTCCACATAAATTTCGGAGCCTATTTAAGTGCTTGTTTCTGGTGCGCAGCGGAGCGATGTAGGTGTAATACTGGAAACACGCTACAGTATTAAGACTAATTAACAAACCATTAAAATAGGTTTGGAAAACTGCGTGTAGTCACATTAAGAGAACATTAAGTCTAGCAAGTTATGCTACTTTAAAAAAAAAAAAAAGCTGTACTACCAGATAGACGACTGCAAACAGGAAAATTCACTTTTGTTTCTTTTTGCTGTGCGTCATTTTTGTATCACAAACAAGGCGTTCCTCTCTCGAATGACACGTTTCACTTTATGCTTTGGGAACTGAGAGCTTGAAGTTAGTGGAGCTGCTCAGAGAAAGTGTGTGAGAGCTGCTATATTAAAGACAAGATAAATACCTGGTAAAACGAGGTATTTTAACTACATTTCCCACCAACCTCTGCCACTTGCACCCCAACCATGCTGACCCTGTGACCACTGGAGCTGTTGGGAGGCAGAAATGGTCTTGAAGGCCGAGAAAAAGACATTTTCTTCCTCTGTCCTTCAGTCCTGACAGTGCTCTCCTGTCATGATCAGATGATTTTATGATCTTCTGAATCTAAAGATCACCTCTACTGCACTTCACATGATGCCATTAGAGTGGCTTGATGCATGCATCAGTGTAGGGGACACTGGAGCCTTTCACACAATGTCAGAAAACTCACCACACACCATGAGTGTGTGGTGAGTTGAAGTGAGAGGACTGAGAGAATTCAACACAAGAAACACCTGTAATTTTCAGTTTTTGGTAGAGCATGTCAGCTTTTTAGAAGATGATTTTTGCCCAGTTGTCAGGTAATTGTAGATGTTTGAATTTTCATTTTTCTATGAGCACTTCAGGGACTTTTCTTGGCAAAATCCATCTGCTGGTGAAGATGTGATGTGACTGAAAGGTTCCTGAGTGACTGCTAAATGGACTTTTAATGGAGATGTAGTTTTCTCAGATTTAAATGTTGTTTTGTCAGACTGATTTATTCTACAGCTGAAACGGACAATCGATTTATCTGTTGATCAATCTATTCATTAAATTTGTTTAACAGTGTTGACATGCCTACCACCAAAGCCAATATGTGTTCTCAGTTTAGCCAAATACCCCACAGAAGTATTTATTATATTGATCCAAAACATAGGACGAAAAAAATCTTTTCACTCAAGCTGTAATAAAAGCAAAGGTTTGTTTTATTTTTGCATGACAAATAAATAAAAAGGTTAATTCATTATAATTTTAACAGTTGATTAATAGTCGTGCTTGTTTTTAGCCATTTCGGTGACCCCCACTGAGGTTTAGAAAATCCAGTCCTCCTCTCCCGCTGCTCTGACCCCCCTAAACTCTCTCAGCCCCTCTTGTTTGTGTTGATGACGAGGTTTGCAGCAGCTCCAGTGATGAAGAGCCTCTCAGAGCTGCTCCTGTATTTAGGCTGCATGCTGGTGTTTGGCAGCACTCTGTTGATTTCAGCTTTGTTGTCTGGTGACGGTTACATGCTGGATATTTTATCGTTTATAATGAATTCCTTTTGATTGAGGGTTAAAAACAAACTAGTGATTATTCTAGTTGTTTTGCTGATTATTATTTTTTGATTAAATGATGCATTATTTTGACTGGAAATGCCAACTATAGAGTAAGTTCCTAAAGCTCAAGGTGGCATTTTCAAAATTATTGTTTTTACTTGGCCTGGCCAGCAGTTAAAAAAACCAAACCCATTATAATATTTACTTTACTGTCATATACTGTTTTTGACAAAGAAAAACATCAAACCCTTACATTTGAGAAGCTGAAACCAGCAAATATTTGGTATTTTTTCCTGGAAATTGACAGAAATTATTAATGAATTATCAATTAATTGTTTCAGCTCCAAACGTTTGAACTCATCTGAGTGTTTACTCTGTTTGCATGTCTTGAAGCTGATGCCAGCTGCTGTAAATGACAAAAAAACCATACCATATACAAACCATACAAACCATAGTGACAAAACAACAGAACACAGCAGGAGTAAAGTGCGACATTAATTACTTAAACTAAAAAAAAGAAAAAACAAAACATATGACTTGTGGCTTACACTATCAGGCTGTGATAACAACATTAATTTTAACATGGAAGGGTAGTTTTAATAGTACTTTGACATATACTTTTCCCCTCTTATTCAGTATGCTTGCATTCTTAAATTCAATACTACTTATTGCTCGTTATCCACTCCTGCATGAACTGATTCACTATTGACAAATCTGACTGACAAGAGTTGATTTTGTGTTAAGAGGAGTGAGAAGAGGAGAAAAATCTTGCATCTCCTGACTCATGTCATCCTGTCAGCCCCTGAGAAATGGAAATGTAGCCCTGGTGAGACTCTTCCCCTCCCCCATCAGTCCTGTGCAGCCTGATTGACTGGATATGGCCCAGTGTTCCTCCCTTTTCCCCTCTCTGTGTCGTTTAGCTCGTCTCAAGCCTGTCCGTCCAGTTTTGCAACAGCAGCATGATTGCTTTCTCTCTGTCTCGACTCTGTGCAGCCCCGGACTCCTCCTGGCCTCTCTGTCAAGAAACCATTGATGTGTTACCAATTTTCAAAGGGCCTAGAAATCAAACAATGCGTCAGCGTGTGTAGTTTGATGAAGGTACATGTTTAGATCAACGCTGAGTCTGATCTGAGATATCGTCCATCAACAAAACACAGCCAATAGTTTCAATCATTGGGATACAAATTCTTCTCACTTAGCTATGGCACTTCATGAATCCAATTGACGCATCTCCCAGTGTGGCATGCTAATATTACTTCAGATTTATCTGTTATGGTTAGCAGTATGTCTGCATGGAGAGAGTGAGCCACACATCCATGCCCCGAAGCCTTGAGTAGACAAAGCAAGAAGTATAGAAGGTCAAAGCTTAATGGATTAGAGAGCTTAC
Organism: Hollardia meadi; assembly: GCA_037974645.1. Classification (NCBI taxonomy): domain Eukaryota; kingdom Metazoa; phylum Chordata; class Actinopteri; order Tetraodontiformes; family Triacanthodidae; genus Hollardia; species Hollardia meadi. The sequence goes on along the minus strand of JBBPCS010001229.1, from coordinate 10,735 downwards.
ATAGACGTTGGTTTGGGAGGAGGTCCAAAGCTTTTAGAGGCGTGCGCTTGGTGCCACTGGTGATGGCTGGAGTGGAGCCATGGAAGGAGGGAGAGTTTTATCAGTGTGAGGCCTGAGGGAGGGAGAGAGAGTGGTCTAAATGTGTCTGTGGTCCTGATTTGCTGGCTCTTGTGCATACAAACACTATTGCGGAGTTCATTTATGACCCCTTTGAGCAGAATCTGTGAAGCAGAGGGACATAGAGAGAGAGGTTCCTTTTTTTCCTCCACCTTGATTTCATGATAGTTTGGATTTCCCCCTCAGAGAGGCTTGTTTTTATGTCACTTTTCCTGCTCTCTTTTTCTCTCCTCCGTCTCGCTCTCTCCAGCCTCAGGGCAGCCAGTTAGCTTCTCTGAGTGGCTGTCTCCTCTCAGGCTCAGAGGGCTCGTCAAACTCTGCGCTTACTCCCCGTCTCCTCGCGTCACAGGTGACGCACACGCTCACCTCCCCTCCGCTGTTCTGCTGCTCGCAGACCAGAGTAGCAGGAGGCGAGAGAATAAATCACAGTGCACTCCGCTGTTCGCCACCTCCCAACCACCGTCATTGTAACAGCTTGTCAGCTATATGTTGGTATAGAGCAGCGACGGAAACACAGACAGAAATTAGTGCAGTAATTTAACACACAGTGGGCCTGTATGGCTGCTTAATGTTACATTTTCAGTCTTTTTTCACTGAATTTGTGTCTTGAATATTCATTACTGTGGTGGTTTTCCATGTTTCAGTAATCATCATTAATTACAAATCACACATACAACATTTAGCTGACAATTAACTTGCAGAGACTTGAAACTAGTTTGAGAAAATCAATCAGAGTGAACATGTAGTTGCCTTAATTATTTGTCAGTTATATAATCAAAGCAAGTAATTACCTTGTTGGCTTCAAAAACACTTTCCCGTCTCACGCTTACACTTGAAAGATGGTTATTCAACAACAATCTTTTAAATTTCTTGAAAACCAATTTTCTCAAAGAGCTCCTTACTATGAAATATCTGACTATTTAGCTGCTGAATGTTCAAATGTGTTCACCAGCTAGTGAAAAGGCTAGTTTTAAAGCTTTTTCATTGAAATTATACACATAATTTATGCAGAGTTGATAAAAAAATATTGATTATAGCCACTTCGGTGTTTGGTCTGTTTTTTGTTTAGGGGGTTTGAAATTTTGACAACTTAGTTTATGAATACAGATCAATCCTTTATAGATCTTAGATGTCAGAGCTTCCTTGAATGCACCACACAAAGAAGAGTTTTCAAATGCTCGTAACTGCATTAAGATGTTATAACGTAATCAGAAAGCAGGCCGAATATGTACTCTTTTGGTTTACAAGCTTATTTCAAACCTCTGTAAGTTGATTTTGATACTGTAGTAAAATTAACTTTAACCAATGGCTCTGATCAATCAACATATTATGTAAGTAATTTACATTTAAAACATGTAAACCCACAGTTTTTTCCTTCCTCTGTAAAGAGCCTGGCAGCCTTGTTTGAACACACTGTCAAAACAGTCTGAACGTAGTCGTCCTGCTCATGTAAATCAGTGTACAGTTTGCATGCTGTAGGGTTCTAAGCAGTTCTAACAGTTCTCATGTAAGATTAATCAACATCCCTCCTGTAATTAAGCATCCGCATAAAGGGAGTGTTGCTCAGGACAGAGGAAGCCTTAAAGGCCAGTTCTCAGATGAATAATTCTTTTCATGTTTTGCATGAGGCAAACAGAAATATTACTGCCCTATTAATAGGACACGTCATGTGTGAAGCACATCAGTCCTCTGGCTATGTTCTCCGTTTGGAGTGGAGGTATGGACATAATAACATCTTTACCTCAGACTCCAGAGAATATAAATTGAGAGATGATAATATAAATAAGGAACATTGGGATGAATAATAGATAGATTCTGTTGCAAAACTGCTTATTAATTGGCTGGCTCGTGCACAAACACACACGTAGATACACATTGTTTTGGGTAAGTGGCAGAGGCAGCAGGCTCACAAAAGGAAGGAAATTGATCTTCAAATAGAACCTGCCACCTTCAGAGATCATGTCGGATTTCCAGTTCTTATTCAGAAAAAGCAAATGTCTTGGTGGACCAGATGTGTTGGATGCTCATTAGAGTCACTGGACGGGAGACTGTCCCCGCCTGTCAGCTGGCTGTCTGGCTGCTCACCTGGCTTCCTCTGTGCCGCGCTGTACTGCAAAATAATTGGCTGTGAATTTGTGTTTCTGTGCATCTTGCATTCATGAATATCCGTGCGAATGTGCACATACAGTCTATCAACAACAACTTTGGTAATATATTAATTAAATTATTATTATAATTTTTAAAAAATCTGGTTCCAGCTTCTCATTTGTGATGATTTGGTGCTTTTCTTTATATGTATCAGTAAATTGATTATCTGTGACTTTTGGCAAAAGTTGCTATGTTGGTCTATAGACCTTTTTCACCGCAGCCATATTGGCATGAAATAGAAGGTAAACACAGGTGTAACTAGTGAAATTAATTGATAGCAGCACCCTGACTGTTTGACCTGAATGGAATGGAACCTTAATTATTATCAGGTTGCTATGAAAAAGGCCTTTTGTTTACCCCTTTGGTCTACTGAAATAACTATTAGATAGATTGCAGTGAAACATTTGTGGTCCCCTGCTCACTTTGGCGATCCTCTGACTTTACTATACTGCCACCAGCACGTTGACATCTTTTGTTTTTAAATGAAATGTTGGATGCATTACCCTTAAAGTTTGTAAAAAAATATGCCCAGAGGATAAATCCTAATGACTTTGGTGAACCAATGGTTTGAACATGACAGTGCCCCATGCACAACGCCCAGTCCTTGAAGCAATGGTTTTCCAAGTTTGGTATGGAAGAATATGATTACAACCCAGACCTCAATGGCATCAAACAGCTTTGGAATAAATCTGACTGTAAACCAGGCTTAATCTCCCAACGTTAGTGGCCGACATCACTCATGTTGTTGTGGCTGAAAGGGAACAAATCCAGGTTCACCATTCTTGTGGAAAGCCTTTCCAGAAGAGGGAGGCTGTTACAGCCTTATGTTCAACAATCACATATAGGTGTACGTACAACGTCATGTTGGCCATCATCTCAATGCTGCTGATTAGTCCAAGCACAGTGTTACCTTTTAAACAGTACAATTGGTTCTGGCTAAGATGAGATAATCCTTTATTAGTCCCACGACGGGGAAATTAGCAAAGTGCTTATTAAACTGCTGCTTAAGTTTCAAGTCTTAAGAATCTGTAAAAGCAGATATCTATCAGACACTATACCTGCTTTTTTTTTTAAAAACGCCTTTAGGTTCTGAATATCTCCAATGCCATTTTCATTTCTTTTGTCAAAGATCGATGGGGATACATTGATTTTATGACACAGTGTGGAGAAGCAGTCTGGAGATGAGGATAGAGGAAGGAATATACTGCTGAGAGAAAAATTAACAACAGCAGAGGAGAGCGAGCCCGTGAGAAGCAAGATTAATGGCCATTTTGCTCATGGAAACCACATTTGACAGCTACACTGGAGTCGTTTAGGGTGTCACCTGTAAATGTGTGAGTAAAGTGTGTGTGTGTGTGTGTGTGTGTTGGATGTAGGCTGCAAAATGGAGTCGAAGATTAACTTTCCACAGGAGCTGTTTGACTGATGAGGATTGAGCATGTGTGTGTATGCTGAGTCGCTGCTGACTGGTTTCTTGGCTGGAAACAGATGAATGGGGTTTATTGTTTCTCCTTCCACAAGTCACACTGACCCACTGATCCCTGATCAGGATGGATGGAGTGGAGCATTCTACAAAGCTCATGTGATTTCTGTTACGTCTCAGCAACATTGACGTAGCATGCCACGTAGTCATGACTCAGCTGCTTAGTGGTGCTCACGGCTTTTATTAATTGTGCTGATTTGATGAATCCAGGTATAATCAATGACATGATTATCTCAATAATGTGATGTGCCGATATTAACTGAAATACTCAAATTCACAAGGTATACATAATTAAAATCATGTTAATTACATTGAATAAAATAAATGGCTGTATAACATGTAGACCAAAATAAAATAATATAACATTTCAGAAAATATGCATTATGAGGCATTTAAAATCTCATCTTGTGATGCATTTTGGTTTAAGAGTTTAAAGAGTTTAAATTTACACGTCAAAGATGTGAATCACAATTTTGCTGCAATACCATCAGAGACGATAAATGAATATATTAGATAAATGTGCAGTCTTAAGTAAAAAACATATCCTTGTATTGATCTCCCTTATTTAATCAGCCCTACTCACAGAAGAGATGTAGATAAAGGGAATCAGATGAGCCAGAGGCTTTTTAAGTATTTAGTTTGTGTTGCAATGTCCTCTACTTATCGTCCCAACATGTACGTCCTGGGTTAAATTTATGTTCTTATCTTTAGTGGATGCTCTGCTACTCGGTGCCACAGCGATAAAGGTCGTGCTGGCTTCACTGTGGCTATGTGGAAATGAACCAGGATACACTGAGAAAAATAAAATACGCCAGTACTAACAGCAAGTTTCTCTCATATTCAAGTTTCAAGACTTATGTTTTTTTAAACCTAAAGAAAAAGTCTGCCAGCGTCCTCAGTAAAGGAATCATTATCCTTAATCAAGAAAGACAAGTTAGACCTCTCACTTGTATAATGAACAAAACGTTGATTTGAGGTAGAAACAGATGAAATCATCTCATTCTGAAGTTTTAAGGAAATCAGATTTCAGGACTCAATAGTGGACTGAATCGCCGGTTTAAACTTGAGTAGGACAGAACCAACAATGAGAAGAATGGGATCAAAGCAGCACATAGATTGCCGTGTAAATGATTTGAAGGATGCTATAATCATATAAATATTCTACATACACACATTATTTTACATTCTAGGTTGTGCAAGGGAAGTTTATTTTTTCCCTTACAAAAGCTCCTTAGGTACAAGTTGTTCCTTCTTGGCAAATATATTTTAACATTTGATTACATTGCTGCTGATTACTGGAAACAGTCTCTTTGAGTCAGATTTGGATTTTTCATGCAATTTTTCACTTCCCATTCTTTGGTTTGTTGTGGTCTTGTGGTAAATCTCTTCGGGTATTCTGACTTGACACAAACACACATCATGTGCTGTAAAATGTTCCTCATAATTAACCAGAAGAATTATTGTAGTATCTGTAATTTTGGGGGCGGGGGGTGGGGGGTGGGGGTCCCTTGCACAGTGTGCTCGTGTGTGTCTTGTGTCATTGAGTTAATGGAGGGTTTTGGCCCGGGTAATGGAGCCCCTCCCTGCAGGCTGAGCGGATAATTTAATTAATGTCAGCCCTCTCTCCATCCTCCATCCTCCATCCTCCGTCCTCCCTCCTTCCCTCGTGACTCATGTGCGTTGTGCATTCGTTTCGCTTTTGGACACTTGTCCTCATCCACGCACACATACTTTTATTCACTTCATTACTTTCTTTCTTTTCCTCTGTGCACACACTAAACATATAGTACAGAATATTTTAGAGGCAGCAAAATTTTGCCACACAACCTTCCCTTTGTTGACGTCCTGTTCCTCCTCAACAGCAGATTCTCTGTGTAGTTTAGCTGTAGTAGCAGAAGCAGTTGATTTATCTTCAGCTGGCTCATTACTTTTCCTTCCTCAGCAGCGGTGCTTTTAATGTTTATGGAGGAAAAGCCATTTGTAGAGTCACTGTAATGATCCATGACGTAATGGTACCTCCTTGAAATTCATAACAGCGACAGGGCACTGAATTAAGCTTGGTTAGGCTGCAGCTAGTCAGACATGGTATCCTAAGATTAAGCAAAATGTTAGCAAAACCTTTGACTCACTTTTTGATCAGTTAAATGTTAATTTAAACATTATTTTTTATGTGCTTTGTATAAATAAACGTCTGCTCTCTTTTTTGTGTTCTTTTAGGTGGAATTGCAGGTGGCATAGAGATCTGCATCACCTTCCCCACAGAGTATGTTAAGACCCAGTTACAACTGGATGAGAAAGCCAATCCACCCAAATACAGAGGAATAGGTGAGTATGACGTGTGTGAGAGCATTTTTTAACAGTATACATCATTTTGCCAAGACATCAAGCTGAATTTACTTTAATATCAAATATTTGCCAGTTCAGAGGGAATACTCTTATTCAAAAATGTATACCGCTCTCATGTCTGTTTGGTAAATATCAAGCTGTACCAGCAGCCAGTTAGCTTAGCTTATCTATCTATCTGTCTGTCTGTCTGTCTGTCTGTCTGTCTGACTCGCTGCCTCTCTCAGGAACTCATTATCTAATTACCCATCATCCCCAGGTACATTAGGGATTCTGGCAGGCTGTCACTGTGCTTGTTTATATGACTTATAACAGACAAATGCACACTCACCATCCATGCATACCAGCTTACACACACACACACACGCACGCACGCACGCACGCACGCACACACACACACACACACACACACACTCAAGATGTGCTAATGTTGGCTGGAGCTCTGAGAAGCGGAGACCATGCTAATGAGCGTTCAAGACAGCTGTTGCTTTTTTCAGCTCAGTTGTACATTTGACTAAACCAGAGTAAGAAGTACGCTCAAAGAAAAACACCAAGTTTTGGGGAAATCAGCCTGTGGTTCAATTTGTTACATTTCCCGTTTGAGATGTTGAACTAAAAGTGAAGGACAGATATTTGTGATGTATACTTTATCAGGGTCATTCAGTCCTGAATGATGCATGTCAGATAAACAAATGAATGAAAAAGCACTGTTGCACTACACGGTGGCTATACAATGGTGGCCTGGAGATAAGATATAAGAGAAGATATAAGAATGAATGTGAAAGTTTGAGTACTGTGCAGTCAGTCTGCAAAATACTGAATTGCATGCAGTAACAAACGTCTGTCTTCCTCCAGGTGACTGTGTGAAACAGACGGTACAGGGTCATGGTATTAAAGGACTGTACAGAGGACTCAGCTCTCTGCTATATGGATCCATACCCAAATCTGCCGTCAGGTAAGTAAAAGACTCTATTTAAAGGTAAACAAAATGTCTCAAATGTAAATAGACTCAACAAGTAATTCAATAACCAAATGTCACATTTTAATGATTTCCATGCAGATCTTTAAAAAACACTAAATAAGTTTACACTTGATTCCTCCAATCAGTAAAATTAGAAATGACTAGTATAAAGTGCACAAGCAAATTAAAACCTCTTTACAGTGGACCTGTTTATCCATGATATTTGACCTTTAAAATAAATAATAGAAGAAGAGCTGACGCACACTTCTTATCTGTGCAATCTGTACCATGCTAGAATTATCATCATCATCATCATAAAATTCAAAAAAACAATCTCCTTTATTGCTTTACATGTTGTTTTTTAATCTTATGTTTTATTCTAATAAATATAAAAAATTGAGTAAACACATTTTAACCTGTGGAAGTAAAAACTGGAATAAGATGCACACCTTTAGCTCAGCCTTTGTTTATCATATCTGGATTCACTAACTCACACACTCCAGTTATTCTAGTCCATTACCCACAATGCAAGGCATGAATGCCATGCTCCCCTTCACTATAATTACGCTATTCCTTTAGAGCAATGACATTTACCTACCGACAAATCTATACACACACACACACACACACACGCACGCACGCACGCGCACACACACACACACACACACACACACACACACACACACACACACACACACACACACACACACCTGCTTGTATATACATTTTTGATTAGTTGTGTTTTTTCCATGTTTGATTGTTCGGACATACCTGCTGTCTGTTTAATGTTGCACAAGAGTGAATGCTGCCAACCTATACACTGTCAAGAACTCACAATCCTTCCAGTAGTTGTGATATGGTAATTTTGGTTGTAATTATTAAGTTAATTATTAATCATAATTCCAAATTTACAGAGTAGTATCCTTTTATTAGACTGATTAACTGAATCGGCTATGTTTTCCCTTCTTTAAGGGTGGTGCCCCGAGGTGATTTAATGTAAATTAGATCCTATTAATTAATATAATTAATAATTATTTCTGATAATTATTAATCATTTTTAATCTATTAGTTGTCACCTTGTGTCCCAACACAACATCACAAAATATGTTTGAAAAATAGTTATTGGATTATTTAGTTGAGATTATTATTTATTCATAAGTATAAAATTATAAGTTATTCATAAGTAAATTATGAAATTATGTTCATACATGCTGGAGTTTGAATATCCCTTCATGCTATCTAAGAGGGAATGTCTATCATTATTATAAACAAATTGGAATTCTATATATGTAGATTAAGCACAAAATTACATTGAAAAATTGATTGAAATCCTGTGCTTTTGAAAACTCTAGAAAGTCTCTGATGTCAGAGTTGTTAAAATGAAAAGATATTATTTTACTAACCACTTTATTTCTAACTTTATCCTAAAAAGTGTTAAACACATGTTAAAATGCTGCTGATCTTTGACACGAGTTGATCACATGAAGATGTTTCTATGTTGTTGTCTATGAATACATGAAGGTCTTTGACATGAGAATTAAGTACACAGTCCACAGTTCCCCCTGCTGGACATAAATACAGTCACAAGTACACATTCAACATTCCAAAATCATTTAGGGTTATCAGCTTCACAGAAAGTGAGAAGAGACGCTTAAAATGAAACCGTGACTATGACATGACAAAGTGCGGGTGTTCAACATGTCTCCCAGCTGAAGTCTCTGGCCCACAGCAGAGTCATGGTATCTCATAGTGACGCTTGTCAGGGAAAATCAGGGAGTCATTGTCAGCAGCAGAGCACACTACCTACAGATATCATCTAGGAAGCCATAAAAATAAATATATTGTGTATATATATATATATATATATATATACAGTATATTAAAAAAAACAACTAAAAATGTATCTCATCCCTTCAGTCTTTCGAACCCGGGCTGCTGCGATAAGGACTCAGCCTTGGTACATGGGGCACCCGCTCTACCAGGTGAGCTACTGGGCGCCCCAGCAGTAACACAATCTTCACACTAATCAGCATCCATATCTGTCCAGACTCATATAATATATGTAGTGACTGATAGATCAACAGAACCAAAGAGTTTGTGTTGGACTATAATGCTTCAAATCTGGATGTTGCTGCAAAACGTGGATTCTTCACACACATGTTGAACCCGGCAGCACAGAAGATCTATACAATCAGCACAGTTTCAAGATTAGTGTCACCAATTCAGTATCTGACCAAATATGAAATATGGTCACAATCTGCTCTTCTGTTCCTGAGTTATGGTGTTGAATAATGATCAGAAAACATGATGATGTCACAGTGAAGTTTTGACCTTTTGGGTATAAAATGTCATCATTTTATCTTTGTGTGAAATGTTCTCATAACTAGTGTATGAATTCTTGAGTTATGACTAAAAACGTGTTTTGTGATGTCACAGTGACCTTTGACCACTAAACTCTGATCAGTTTATCTTTGAGTCCAAGTGAACATTTGTGCCAAATTTGAAGAGATTCCCTAAAAGCGTTCCTGAGATATCGCGTTCACGAGAACGGGACGGACGGTCAACACAGTGACATAATGCCTCTGGCTAACCTCAGCGTGGAGTCATACATAAAAACAATATTACATAATGTCATTCAACGTATAAGCAGGGATCAATGAGCGCTTGCATTTATTGGTTCTGCATCTTGGCAGATTATATCTGCGATGGATGGAAGCAGCTTGAAGTCACTGAACACCTTGTACACTTCGGAGAGGTCATTTAGATTTGTGAGCCTGCAGTAGAGCTACACATTCTAACAATACCTACGAATCACTTCCTGTTTTCCAAGGCAAATGATCCAAACCAACAAATAAAAGAGATTCAATAAAGAAAGACTAAAACATTCTCATAAAAGTGGTGTCAATGTCAAAAAGGTTCATGCCTATCCCTGTTTTATGTTCATTCTCTGTCTATATCCATGAGATGCTGGTAGTTCATTTAATATGAAGCATTTGAAGCTGTATTTCTTGTATGAAAGGTGCTATATACAAATAAAGTTTATTATTATTATAAAACTAGGAGATTGTATAAAATTCGTCGTACACTTTCAAACCTCACAGTCGCTTCAAATCCAGTGTGAAAAAGAAGAAACAAACTCCTATACTGAATGTCAGTGTGTGTAATGGAGTGTCAGTAGAGCGACTGCAGATGTGGCTGAGTGTGAGGAGTGTGTTCGGTCGAGTGCCTCTTACACAAGCTGCAGGTATTTGAAAGTGGCTAACTCCTTTGGAACACTGGTGAACTGGTTACCATCCAGATACCTGAGGGCACAAGAGAGAGACAAAGACATTTGCTATGCATCTCTGCTGGATAATCAATCAAATCCTCCATAAAGGAAATATCTGAATAATACATCACTTATTCACATATAATCATGTATACATGGAGTCATCATTTTCTTCCCTCCAACACATGGAATTATCTACAACCATTGACATAAATAAAGATGGCCGCCACATCTCCGCTTCCCCCCGTTGTACAAAAATGAAGCCAAAATATCCTGGATGTCCTGCCCACCCAATCACAAGCAGGGCTCAGCTGTCAATCAATGACATTTCACCCCCGTTTTATAGCATCAAATAACTAATTAAAACCAAACTGATCAGAAAAATGAACACTTGAACAAACAGCGTGATAAGAAC
>JBBPCS010001228.1:0-15471 GCA_037974645.1 Hollardia meadi | reverse complement strand
AGAAACCTGCAACTACCACCAATGTGTAGCTAAGTTAATATGGATTCAGTAAGGTGCTAACAGAGTGTCACCAGTTGCTGCAGTTGGTGCTAAGGCTTAATTAAGGGAGCTGTTGGGCCTTGGCGGAGGTATGCGCTCTACTGAGTGCCATTCTAGTTTAATGCAATTTTAAGGTGGCTTCCACATGTTTACTTAAAGACACACAGAAAAGCAGGAAGAATGGGGAGCCAGTAGGGGCCCACACCTCATTTCTGCCCTGGGGCCACCCTGCCAGTTAATCCAGCACTTCTTTCGACCGCCATCAAAAGAAATCCTTACTGAATCTTATAGAAGGACCCAGATTTGTATTCACTATGCAGCTACATACCTGCCACACACACACACACACACACACACACACACACACCACCTTTGACTTTTCACTCTCACTGCTCTACATTTCTAGAAACTAGACATGAACAGAAAATTCATCAGAGGCTGAGAAGCGCTGCCAGCGTTGAAACGGGGAAGAACGACACAAACACCAACACAGATACACACTGTTAAACAACATGCGCACACAGCATACATGAAGTCAAGCGTAAAAGAATGCACAGACAGACACACACACGCACGCACACACACACACACACACACACGCACGCACACACACTCTTATCAGCCTGTGAAAAGCTGCAAGGCGACGGCTGTCTGTTTGTTTGTCTGCGTTGCTGTTTCTGGTGTGTTTGTGATACAACAGGACCGCGTTCACTCCCTCTGAGGCCCCTTATTCCCCCGGTGGAGATGAAATGTAATGGAGCCGATTCAATAAGAGCGCTGCCTCCTCGGGAAGCGCGTAGAATCAAATCACACCAAATCCCTCAGAGCCTTCCCAGCATTCACTGCTGCCTTGTAGTTTGGAGGGAAATAAAACAATGGCGGCTAATTCACTTGACTCACTGCACCACTTATACTCACACAAGAGGGATGGAGTGTGATACAGCAAATGTTGAGGCCTAATAAAGCTATTCAATAACACGCTGACTTCTAAAATATGTTTTTTAGTCAATTCAGCTCATTAGTTTGAAGTGAATGCCAAAGAAACACATGGTTACAGAGCTGGTAAGACATTCATTGGATACCATCTCCCGCTGATAATTTGCAGTTCTTACATGGCGACATATGTTACCAGATGCCAACGGTACACTCCGGGACCCCAGTGAGAAATATTTTTTTAGCTGTAATGGTGGGAAAACATTGGGGGAGATAAAAACACTAAGCTTTGAAAAACATTTTGCTTGGCAAGTTGAGAAGGGAGAAAGAAAAACCACCAGTGTTCCAGCAGCAGTGTTATGCAATTTGGTTAAGAGCCAAAACAGAAACACTTTATTTAAAAAAAAAAAAAATGTTCCCAACCCGATACTACGCCTTACCACCACCTACACAACAAAACACAAAACATCAAGTGCTTCTCCGAGAACATGTGCAACTTCCAATTTACTGACTTGTTAAAGTCAGCAGCTTCAAATATAAACAAAAGACATCTAAAAACAACTTTAATAAAGTAAACGTTACGGAGCAGACTTTAAATGAAAAAGCTGTGTTATTTCAGGCTTGTTGCAGCAGATTGGTTGAGCCCACAGTCATCGTGGTCATGCTCCTTAAAGCAAAGGAAACGGCAGACTGTTCCCAAAGGCTTCTGAAGCTCCTTCTAGCCTCTTTTGTTGTTTTTGTTTTTTAAACCTCAGTTAAATTGAAATTTCTGACAGCGCTGTGTTTGAAGGGGGGGGAAAAAAGAGGCAATTAAAAATGAACTCCAATGGATATTTATGCAGCTGCATGTTGTCTTTTTCCCCCTGTGTTTCCTCTTGAAGTGCCAGGCATTGCAGCGCTAAGAGAGGCAATTGTATGTTTTATGGCCCCAGGAGGAACTGAGAGCATACAGTGTGATTCTGGGATTCTCATTCGGACACAACAAAATTTCAGTCTTGTTGATAACTTCGCTGTATAAGAAAGTGACAGAGCACAAGTTTGAAAAACATGCTTCAGGATGATCATGATAATGATGTTGAGGATTATTACTGCAAAGCAGCAGCAGCAGTTGTAAGAGTTAAGAGTTTTTCCTTGTTGCATTGTGTCTTATTAAAGTCTCGTGTTATATTATTCTCCTGTATTATTCCTGATGATTATTATGATTATGTAAGGTACTGAAGCTTATAAATCTCTAGCAAAGCTTTGACCCATTCACTTGGATTCCGAGTTATAGTCTTGTGACGATCACAACATGGCATCACTAACAAAAGGGCTACACAAACGCTAATATAAGACTGTGACATTTTAAAAGCCATGTCACGTTGAAATTGAGGCATGAAACGAACACAAATCAATCTGCTTCTCTCCAATGAACCAAAACAATAACCGCCACAGACTCAGCCAGTTAAACACTTCCTGATTTGATTGGTGAAAAAGGAAAATCCAGCCCACAGCGACACCCCAAGTATCAAGCTGACTCAAACGAAATCTAAAACCGTTTAGGTTTTGAGTTATCGTGGCATGCCTGCCACTTAAAAGAGAAGTGTTCGTGTAGGAACAAAATAACATTTTCCTTTACTCTCAGTTTCTATGGACATGTTATTGCTTTGATTCAAATCTCCACAATGCTTAAGCTCTGATATCAGTCCCTTCTGCCATTCAAATCCCATAATAACAAACACTCCCGCCGTCGGCTGAGACTCCCTCCCTCCCTCCCTCCTGTGCTTGGCATGGCAGGATCTAATTCACTTCCTGTTCAGTAGGGGGCAGGCAGGAAACAGGAAACACGCTTCCTGGTTCTCTCAGGAGGTATATTTTTCTTGCGATTGGGGGATCTGCGAAGGCAACATAATATCTTTAAGGAGTTTATGTCCCTGGCACCTACACTGCTGTAATCAAAGCCTCCTGAAAACAGCAAGCGCTTTCTAGTCTGGGGCAGCACAGTTTGCTGTGAGGACTATGTGCACAGTATGAAAAGTAACATTTAAGTATAACAAGCTGTGTCCATAACCACATAAAGAACATTTCTCGAAGCAGAAAAGTATTTGAACACATCTCATGCTCTAAAAGCCTAAAAAAGTCAAAAGAAAAGTGAGACCTGTCGCTGATATTAATTGAAAAACCAATATTACCTCAGCTTCATCCCTCTGTGGTGTCTTAAAATTAAACCCGATGAAAAGGTATGTCTCTAAAGCCCAGAGGAACAGTTAGCCAAAGCCTGGAGTGCAATGAAGTGCAATGAACTACTGAAGTCGTGCTGTCATAGGTATTCATTTTAGACACCTGTTGCTATTCAGACTGATTAATCATTTTACCTATAAATGTAAATAAATACTGTAATCAAGAGGCCCATGACAGGTTTCCAAAGCCTGAGATGATGCCTTCAATTTACCCGTTTTGTCCAACTCCTCCACATTTAATTCTCAATGATATAAAACAGTGATTCCCAACCAGAGATACTTGTACCTCACGGGGTACTTCTGCTGTTGCCAGGCGGTACATGGAGAGATTGTAGAATAGCAAAACAAACTAGAAGTTATGGGTAAAAGTACTAAAATAATGAGTAAACTGTTAAAAACCAATTTAAGTCAATTAAAGTAATAAACACATGGTTGGAACGTCCAGCTTGTGCGACTCCATGTGGTTGTAGCGCAAATGCAAAGTTTATATGATTAATAGCTAAATAACACCCAGTTTGAATTGTATTCAAATGAACACATTTGGAACGTAACCGGCGGTGTTGATTAAGGATACTTGTGCTCATTCGATTGGGCTGTGGGGGAAAATCTCGGGAACCACCGATATAAAACACAAAACTGAGCAAATGTGACCTCGCATTTGAGAAGCGGGAACTAGAGAATGCTCAAAGGTTTTGCTTGATGACTTGAACGAATAAAAAAAATACAGAAAGCCCTCTACTGAAATCAATTCAGCGCTAATCCGTTAGCTTACTGTTGTTGCCGTGGGCTTTAGAGGGGCAGCTGGCTCCCAAAACTTATTCACCCCAAAGAGGTGAACAAAAAGAAAGATCTCACAGCAGAATACTGAGGGGGGAAAATTCTTATGTGCTGAAAAAGCTATAAACTTTAACATAATGATGATTAGACTCGAAATCATGAGTGAATTCCCTCACCTTATTAAATAAGACTACATATCTGTCATGCTAGTGTATTATCTTCTGTTGTGCATCTGCATACCTCCACATGGGACCACATCAGGGATAAAGAAAAAAATATCTGAAGTGACAACAGCAGCACAATGAATTATGAATCAATGGGAGCTACAGCAATCCTGAAGTACACACAGGCTGCTGGATCCATCTGGGGATGTGTGAAAAACACAGAAAACGCTGAAAGACAAACCCATTCATTCAGCTGTGGATGTACTTGCCTGCACTGCCCATGTTTCTGCTTTGCTGCAGGCTTTCCTCAATTGGTTTCAAGTCTCCCAAATCTATCTTAGGGCTACGAATCTCTCCCTTCATTGATCGAAGGAGGATCGGGAAGCAACTCAGCTCAAACCTGCAGTGCTAAAAACTGCTGACAAGATGCAGGCACTCTGGCTTTTGTCTGGCTGGCTGTCACTGCAGTGGGCTTTGCTTTAGGTTATCAGTTTCATAATGCCACCTGGCTGCTGTATATTAAAACAAAGAAGACTGAGAAAAAGTATTTACTCACCAGGTCAGGGTGATTATTTTAAAATGACTGCAAGCTGTCAATCATGGACATAGAAGGTCTGAAACATTGCTAGCTCAGGCAGAATGCTTCACAGAAAGGAAGGGAAAAGGTGGCAATAAGGTGAAATCAACAAGAGAACGAAAGACAGAAAGAAAGGTAGAAAGGTCAAGGGAGACAGAAAGAGAGACGGATATTCGAAAGGTTTCCATTCACTCACTGCCTCCCCAGAGTAATCCCACATCCCCCCCGAGAACGCCGCATTGTGTCTCGCAGTCGGCGAGCTGACATTTACCGCCTGCCTTCTGCTGCTGTGATTATTTTCTCCTCCAGGTGTGATAGCCAGCCTGCTGCCTCTGTGCAATAATGCTGCCTCAGAGTTACGAGAGCTGGGAATGTGAGGCAGAATCAGGCTCGGACAAACCTTTTACTGAAATACCATGAGTGGGTCACGCTTTTGAGTTGGAGGTAAAAAGGTTGCCGGGCCATGAATGGCTTGGGCGGAAATGGCATCTGAGGGGGCTTACGACTCCAACTGAATTCATAAGTGTTGGCAAGTAATTCATTCTTTTTTCCATGAGGAAAGAGAGGACATAAAGGAAACGACAAAAACATAAATATGACCCAGACTGCAACTGAGAAGCTTGTAATTAAAAATATATTCTTTGAAAAAAAAGAAAAAAAAGAACAAAAATCTAGATAATTCTTGTTCTTGACCGACCCCCCAACACCAAGCTGTCATTTTTAAAAGAGACCTATTCAAATGCATTAATTCACCCCTACCTGTCTGCAGACGGAGGCCTGTCGTTGCGGGCTTTGCTGACTTGGGTGTAGAGGGAATCTGAGTGCTGGTGCTGGTGGTGTGGATGGATGTGGGGATAATCGTCTCGGGGACTGTGCGGCCGGCTGTGTCCGCTGTCCACAGAGCTGTTCAGGAGGTTGATGCCAGTGTAGGGGTGCTCCTCCTCGGAGGCCCTCTCCGTCGTGTGGCTTATGTCCAGGATTTCGGCGTAGTCCCGTTCCCTGGCCTGGCGCTCCCTCAGCTCCCTGGTCTTGGCTTGGATCCTGATGGTGAAAATAGTATCAGATATGCTGATACTAAATATCAAACGTTTTCCGTCTCAAGAGACTATGGCAGGTCAGAAAAAGTCCAATTGATCCTACAATGCATTCAGTTTCAATTTACAGGTAGCTTACACAATATGTTTAAATGGCAGTAAAATTCTTTATGAATCATGGTTAAAACTGCTCACTTTGTGAGGTAAAACCTTTACGTTGCTAAAGCCTTGTAGTGTATACTCTACGGAGCTGAGAGATGCTGTAAATCTCAGGTGTCACATTAACAAAACACCAGAGGAGCCACTGCTTATTGTGCCTTTTTAACTTTCCATTATAGAAGAGAGAGAGGATGTGGAGTCTATTTATGCTTTTTCTCCCCACTGAATAATACCATAAACAATGTATAATTGTCTCTCGCCCCCACAACACCTCATACAAGGGAGGCACTTTGTATTCACAGAGTGCTGCTAATGTATAGCTACCATGCTTTTGTCTGTCTGTCTCTCAAACACACACACGCACACAGAAAGCACACATACACACTCTCTCTTTAGGCCATTACGTTGCGAGTAACTGGCAACACCATTTTCTACAGCAGGGGGACTACCTATCACCCAGCCCCGCAATTACAGCCTTGCCAATTATCAGAGCTTCACAACTACCAGTTATCATACTGCTCTCTTTTCTCCAGACTCCTTTCTAATGGCAGTGGGAATGGGAATGGGACAGCCGCAGTGGTGACGAGGTAGGGGGTGCAACTCGACTGAAGACTCAGCGGGTTAAAATCTGATGCGCTTCTTCCAGAAAATTTGCATGCTGTGCATAACGAAACAAGACTAATAGGGAGGGCTCCCCATTGGATGGTAGGTTCAAAATGCAGATTAAAAAAAACAAAAACAGAGGAGAAATGGGTGGAAATGCTTTACTACTAAAATGAGGCTGCAATGAACTTGATGGCTTTAATAGCTCCCTGTTGACTCTGGACAGGAGTAACAATCTTTTTTTTTTTTTAGCAAAATGTCTACTTATTCCAACAAATTAAGCCATGTCAGATGAAAGCTTGTGGACCTGCAAGCTTGTCTGTATGGGTTTGTGGACTCAGCAATTATCTAATAGCGCAGAAGGAAGCAGGGCCTTGAGGGATCTATCTTTAAACCCGGAGGAAAAACAGTGTTTTCCATCAGAGAAAGCAGAAGTGGGAGCAACTACTGATTGTATACACAAGCACAGTGGCTGATAAGATAAGGCCAGCCATACCAAACCAGCGACTGGCCTTGTCAGCCCCTTCCCAAAATGAGGCACTGGGCAGGTCAACGGGGACAGTGCAGTTTTGAGGTTGACAACACAATCTCAATTCCTGAGAGCTGAACTGGGCAACAAAGGGCCCAGATGGCAACCTACATTTACGTTGAACAGGTCTGAAGATTATATATGCTAAGTGGCAGAAAGGGAATTTTTTATCCATTATTTTTTGTATTCATTGCATTGTTTAAAATGTCAGGAAACATAGAATAAAAACACTAAAGATTTCCCAGAGTCCAAGGTAACTTCTTCAAATTTCTCAACCAACAGTCGAAAGCTCAAAGCTCATTTGTCATTTACTACCTACACAAGCAGATTCAGTTGCTTGCTGCAAAAGTGAACAGCTAACAGTGAAAGTGGAAATCGGAAGCTGTGCAGTTAGTCGTATTTTAGGGGGAACAAACAGTATTTAGACAACACCAAATCTCTCTGTGGTTGGTGGAGAAGCAAAAATGATCCTGCTTGAGTGGTTTCTATTGATGCTTTTGATACTTTTATTGCGGTGAAACCACTGGATTCCATTAGAACAGGAATGGCTTAACTGTGGCAACAGCAATTCAGAATGTTCAACTTAGAGCCTACAGGGAGTGAGCGCTCAGTGGACTATTCTTTTAAAACAAAACCAGTACAAAACCTCAACACGACAAGCACTTAAACAGCAATGTTGCTAAAAATGCACAATTGTACAAATACAATTACGCTGATTGAAATGGGACAGGAAGGAAAACCACACTTGACCCAATCATTACCCTTTCAGTCCCAAAATATTTATGCAAGGAAAGCCCTGTTTGCTTTCCAACAACTAACCTTGATGAGAGATGAAAATACTCTCAGCATGAAGGGTAAATGATTATAAAAGGAATGAGAGAGGTAGGAAAAGAGCCAGAGGCTGAGCAAAAAGAGTGCAGAGGGAGAGACAGCAGATAAAAGGGTATAGAAATGGCAGGATGGGACATTATGGTGGAAGAAATGTGTTTGACGAGTGACCTTTCTACCACATCAAGCCAGAACAATGGTCCATTATGTGCTATTGTAGCCACTGCGTAATAAACCTTCCTCTTAGCGGTAATGCTGACACAACTGATAGACCACGGTGAAAGGCAGGAAGTACATGAAAGGAGAAGGTCCAGCGGGATAAGATGGCTGCTGAAAGTCCTTTTGGATTGATAACACTGGATATCTGTAAATGTTTTATGCTTTGGCGCCAAGTAGCTTTATTCAGCTCTGAAGCACTTGTTATGCAAGGGACATGCTGTGAGATGTTGATAATTCATAGTAGGCCAACTGGATCCACAGTAGGTCCAGGACATGATATTGTATGGTTTGAAGAGTCTCTCATGTATCTATGGCATAGAGATGGTATAGAAATACAAAACTTGAGCTGGCACTGTTAATTCTCTACATATACAACACAATGTCTGCTAATTGATTGAACTCATCCCACATGGCTGCCACCTAAAACAAGGACTAGAGTCATACATAACATACAGCCTCAAGCAGTGTTGACACTAAAGCACTATTTTAGTCTTAACAGTGGCTCTGGAGGGGAAAAAAACAAAAAAAACCTTCGCCAAAGTCTATGTCCAGTGTCATCTGGCAACCCGCTATGTTGGCCAATCAAATAGGTGTAAATACACACTTGTAGCGTCAGATCTCCCATGTCCCTTCTCATATTTGCACTTTGATCATATAGAAATCTGGCTGCACTTACAATGTGAGATCGCAAGATGTGGTTTTACTGTCTGTTCCAAGTGCACGGACCCCAAAATGGGAAAGGAAGTGCTCTGCTCCCCTTACTTTGAATAGCAATTGAAGCTGAGGGACTGGGTCTCTCTGCCTGATTTTAACTGTGAGTGCAGACACACTAATTGATGATATTATCAGACTCAGGCCAAATACATTATAATATACAGCACTTTAATGTCAACAATGACCAATTATTTCCATATGTGCCTGTTTATCTGCTCTCCAAACGACCGTATATTTCCCAGCACAAACATTAGTGTACTGTGTGCTGTCTGTCTAGATCTGTTTGGGCTGGAGTCCAGTGGGACTTGAGACTTAAGACTGCCAGGAAATCGATTCATCTAGTCAATCACAGCTGGATTAACCATAGCCTCTAGCTGTGGCCAATCAATAAGCAGCGAGGTGCCGAAGCTCCCGGCTGAACCTTGGGAGAGCAAGCTTGGTAAAACACAGCTAACTGGATCATTGTTCATCACCGAAGCAGCCACAGTCTTCACATCCTCAGTGGGATCTCCCCGTCAATATCAGTGTATCTCAGCTAGTGGTTAAATACAAACCAGAAGCATGCTTGTGCTTTTCTGGTGGAGGTGCGCTTGGTTAGAGTGAGTCAAACACCCAACGCTGAACAAAATAATTAATGTATTGACTCAAAAACTAATGTTAGACAATCCCGAGATAGTTCCTGCTCTGTGGATGCACAAAGTACCTCGTTTTTGTTTCTAATATACCATTTTGCCTTATTTCCCTGAGCTCATTCTTGCCTGGAGCACTCCCCATGGTAAAACCATTACACACTAACAAACAAAAGAACAAAGTTTGCAGAAGCTCTCCCACGAGTCTGAAGAAATAGGTGGAAACACTGCATCTACCTCCACTTCTACTTTTAATGAGAGGCAGCCCTATTTGTTTCAAATACTAGTAGCTCACATATTACTGTGTGCATTCAATCTCTTACACTCTGTGTGCAGAAGGCCTAAAAGAATCTATATTACATAGAATCTATATATATTATTTCAAGACTGAAAAGCTTCACATCTTGTAAGATACAACCACACATAGAAAAAGAAAATTGTAACCACGAAATATAGAGCTAAATACATATGGGTTATGTACTGTGGAGTCATGTGGTCATGTCGCGTCATGTGTGACACCCAAATAAATCTACTCCATCATCCTGAGTGTTTCAGTGGGTCAAAGCGTTTGAAACTCCATCGTGATAATAAAAGCATGTGACTTCATGACAACAAGGAATAAAAGAGAAGCCACAGATTGGATGAACTCACAAAAGGACCGGAATTTTTACGATATCCAGCGTCACAACCAAATCATCTGACGTGGCATTTGCGTTCACTTTATGCAAATTAAAAATAAAGATGTGGCCATTATCATATTATTGGACTATCTGCTCTGCAGGCATAAAAAAAGAAGAAGAAGAAGAAAAGAATTACAAATCTAATTTTCATAATGAGCAACTGCAGGGAGTGATGACTTCTGCCCTTACACCAAGAGCATGGGAATTAATTAGCTGGCAGGGCTGTAATGGACTTGGCATTTGTAAACCACCCCTGCCCCCCCCAACAAAAAAACTGGCACCGTACCCGACTGATATTTAGTTTGGTGAAGAGAGAGAGTGAGTAATGCAGTGACAAAGAAACTTGCTGTCTTGCGCGGTTGTTTGGTTTAGGGTGCCCACCCAAACAGCAGAAGCCTACAAAAATGATGGGTTCTCTAACATCTACTCATTTTTTCAATACACAAATATTTGAATCATTAAAACCATTGACAGTGCTAGTGCGCAAAGCGTTTACTTACAAAGTAATTTTGTTTAGTCTGGTCAGGACCTCCAAGACCACTTGTTTCCATTTAATCTTACATTGAACTCAACATGCTGCAGCAGCAGTAGAAAAAACAAAAAACTACAGTCAGACAGAGCCATAACTCAGATCAATATAACAAACACCCTGGGGAACAAAACGAGGTGCAGCGAGCACTTGGCTGAAATGAGCATGTGGTACAGATAATGTACTTTTTACAAGTAAAATGTGCCAATATCTGTACTCCTGATGAAGGAGAATCCTCATTGGGTAGCTGACTGAGATTTATTCATTCAAGTTTGTAAAAAAAAAGGCTTGATCTGTACATCGTTCTCTTACTCTTGTGATCAACATGATTGATCTGAAGCTCAGACCTTACGACCAGGTTCCAAAATCTTATGGAAAGCCACTGGTGCAGCAGAATGATGATTAATGAGCGATTAATGAGAGGGTTTTGGAATGGCACGCTTAAAAAACACAAATAAAGTGAAATGTTATCCGCATACATTTGGTCACGTAGTGTTTATTAACTGATATTAGGAAGAAAAAAAATGAGTGGAAAACAAACTAGATATGTTTATTACAGCAGTTTTGTAGTCCACTATCTTGAAGGCTGAAAGGAGGCTTTACTTTGGACTTTGTAACTTGTAACTAAACATAGTGAATGATCCCCAAGAGAAAATAAATAATTTAATCCATCTGGTTCACTTTCATTCATGTAGCTCAGTAGAGCTGCAGACAAACAGCATTTAGCTGGTACTACATCATGAAGAGCTTACCTCTCCTGCTCCATCCTCATCTTCATCGTCTCCTCCTCTGAAACCTGCGTCTCCTCCAGCCTCCACTTGCTGGAGCCTTTACGATCCATCTTCTCCCCCGGCCGCTCGTCCTTACGGTGCTTCCCAAACCTGGAATATTAAGACACAATTCATATTCATTGCAAAAAAACCCCAAACAATATGAATTATAACACTGTATGTTTTGTTATTTCTTTGTTTTAGCTGTTGTAATCAAATCATTCTTCCAAAGTCACTGGTGTACTTCGCATTAGCAGATCAATTTCTTCCCAGGGTAAAGGAACAGATTAGTGACTAGATGGAAAATCAAAGGTCACAGAACCATCTCAAGGAAATCTTTGAAATAATTTAAAATTAAGAGATCCATCCATTGTGAACCAGCAGGTACGGCTCATAAGACATCTGATGGTTCTCTCCACTACAGCAGCCCACCAGATCAAAGTCAACTGATCTGACAGGAATTGTTAGCGTGGCTCTGATCACAAAAACACCCGATCAAGCCCTCGAATGAACCATTTGAAAATGACTTCTCACAAGTTCAAACCCAATTCAGTTCGTTTAAAGTTGGGGAGTGGTAACTGTGGACGAGGCCCATCAGACTAATTATATTCATAGGGAGGGAGCGACGCTTAACGAAACAGGAGCCACTGCAGAGATATTTCAGCTTGATTGACTCAGTATAAAGCTGCAGAAATGACTTTGGCACCGTGCTCGCTTCCACAATGAACCTCCGTGATTATTCACATGGAAATTGGTCTGCGGAGAATATCTACGACTTCTAAAGAGACATTGCTGAGAGAACGCAAAGAGGTTTGTGTGTGTGTGTGTGTGTGTTAATGAAAGAGACAGAAGGCAGTGAACAAGAGAGTAAAAAATGAACATGCACGAGAGAAACTCAGTGAATGAAACATTAAGACCGAAAACTAAACTACGGCGAAGAATACAAAGACGGCCTCAAGAGGTGTGTGTGTGACTGAATAAAGAGAAAAACGAGAAAGATAAAAGAAAGAGAGGGAAAGAGAGTGTTACAGAGTCAAACACAAACCAAAGAAGTGAAAATCCCAAAAGTAAAGCATGAGGGTGTTTGAGATTTAAAGATTTAAAGAGAGAAAGTGTGCAAACTGCCCGTACAGGAGTGAAAAAGACAATAAGATAGATGAATGCGTGCATGGAAAGCAATACGCAAGAAAGATCTGAGAGAGAAATAAAGTAAAATCAATAAGAGAAACACAGGAAGAAAGAACAAAAAATTAATCTGCAGAGAGAAGCCAGTGGTGTGAGCGTGCAAGAAACACTAAGAAACTAAAGGGATCCAAAAAACAAACAAAAAAAAACACTGAACGGGAATAAATGTGGGAGGAAGAATAAGAGAGGAGGAAGAAAATGAAAAGGAATCCAAAAGAACGTTGCAATATTGTGTGTGTTTGATTCAAAGACAGAACGGAGAGAGGATGAATCACCCTTAACCATGTCGGATTTCTTCTGCGACTTCAAAACTTCTCTTCTCTAGTTTGTTGTGATGCCACATTTGAGTTCACATTTACCCATGAAAGTGATAAAAAATATTCCTAATTTACAAGGAAAAGGAAAATCTAAATTCTCTGACTTGCCACATGGTGGCCTAGTGGCCCGAGACACAACAGAAAGCGGAGCGACCAGCAGAACGCGTTGCTGCACTGATTTGGCATCAGCGTGAACCGAGAAGAGTGAACACACGACCTGTGCATGTGGCGCACAGATGCTGCCCGGAGTCTTTTTGTTGCGCCAACATGTGCAGATCTCAAACAAATATGCAAGGTAAATTGTTAGATGGCTACTGCTGAAACTGGTTTTCTATCGGGCCTTATTTCCTGTCACCTCTCTAATGTCTGAAAGTAAGGCAAAAAGCAACAACAACATAAATAATACACAGAAAAATAATCCATAAACCAAAAGAGAGGAAAATACAAACTACTCTGCTCCTGTGATTATGCATTCCATACATAATGTGTAGTAGTTAATATAATAAAGAGATAAATGAGGCCCCACAATAGCTCCTAGTTTGTCCATTAGAAGAACTCTGACCAAGTAAAGTGCATCGTTCAACAGAAAACAAACAAAACGCATTAAAAATCCTACGTACTGTAACCTCGCAAATAATGCTGAACAAGTAGAAACCCATAAACAGATACTGATGCTTTGTAAAAGACAAACCGAGGAAAACCGAGAGATGGGAACGGGGAGGAGAAACCGCAGTAAAGAGAGGGGGCGGGGGCGGGCTTGGAGACTAACGTCCATTACCTGATTAATTTAACTGCGGCCGCCTGAAATGCTCAGAGTGACGGCTCGTCGTTAACGCTAAGAGCAAGAGTGATCTATCGCGGCGAGAGACAGATGACACCTTCTCCCTCCACACCACTAACTTTCATTAACAGCCCCTTAAAAGACAGTCAAACACAGACACACACAAATACGCAAACACACGCAAAGATTTATGACTGGATGGGAAAACTTTGAAGAGCAGACACAGTATTAGACACCAGGGCATTAAATAATCTTATATTCCAGGCACAGTTTAGGCCCGCTTCGTCTCACGAGCCAGACGCCATCGATAAAGAGCCTTTGATGAGTTTCTGCGGTTAGAAAAGACAACTTCAAAATGTCAAGGATTCAGCTAATTCAATTCAGCAGAGCACCTGTGTGTCACTACTAATCCTTCCAGCAGCACACAAAGTGAAAACAAGTCTGGTGGCGGTTTCGGGTGGCATATTGGAAATGGAGCGCAGCTGAAATGTCAGCAAAGCACGGAGCAGTCGGTACATCAGAGAGCGGTGAATTTAGGATAAAGAAAGGAATTAATGTCACTAAAATATAATCCCAACGTGATGGCAGTCATGTGAATGTGAAAAATACAGGTGATAATCCACAAATGTTGGTCCTACCTCCATCCACTACTTGATAAACGCGATGGGAAAAAGTGTTGACTTGATATGTCATCCTGCTGTGATTACTAGACAAAACCACCGTGTTTCCTAATCTGACAAAAACTTCAAATGTTCAACACTTCAGGAGTCCATAGCTCCCGATTAATATACGGTCTAAGAGTTATTGAAGGATGTTGACAGGTAAAATTAGAGATGCAACGCAAACAAAGCAGAAGGGATGTTAATAGGTTTAAAGGAGGAGCTGCATTGAGGCAGAGACACGCCTACAGCTGAAAAACTATGTTCTGCGTTTAGCGTTGCACATGGCAACAGTTTGTTCAAGAGCAAATTACTGTATAGATTTTGGAGAAATTCCTTTTACTTCTACATTTTACTTCTGTTTATGACGGGGTACTGCTAAAATGATTTTCCATTGGCCTCAGCTGTACTTTGTGATTAATACACAGAATGCTAACATGTTAGTAAGCTAGTATGTTGCTACATGGGCTTTAGTATGCTAAGATTATGTTCTTAATTTCACGTACAAACATTAGTTGACACACTTTTTGCTGTATTAATGCACTACCACGAGCATACTAAAATGCTAACTTGATGCCAGCACTGGCGGCCGGATAAAGGTGCAGCCAAGCCAAAGTACACCTGGGGATGGCAAAGTCAATGTTAGACTCATGAGAGTTGAGCCAGGTCCGACAGGGAAAACCTCCAAAAGTGGGAATAGAAAAGTTATCGCTCCCATTTTTCATCCATCGAACATTTTTGCTTCTTTTTCTGGCATGTAACGAAGGCCGCAGGCTGCAGAGTCTTAATTTCCAGCCACAGCTGGGACCATAAGCGGCAAGTTACGACGAAGGCCACATTATCAGCGGTTTGTGAATCATGACTATTAGAATCTTGTCTTGCTCCATTCTGTTCCCTTGAATAGACGAGAAACCTTGACTTACAAAAAAGTTTTGAAGAAAACCTTTTAGCAGACAGCGAGAAGGGTCAAAAACAGGCCTCCCGGTGCTTCTTCTGCTATACAACAAGACGCATGAGCCTTTTCAAAGTTCACGCTTTTTCACTTGTTCATGACAACACACACACACACACACACACACACACACACACACACACACACACACACACACACACACACACACACACA
>JBBPCS010001227.1:0-15473 GCA_037974645.1 Hollardia meadi | reverse complement strand
TAAATCGTGATTTGTAGTTTTGGAACTATTCATAGAATAATACATGGGCAATGTGCAGAGCAGGTCTATAATACATCAAATATTAAGATTTGACCCAATAAATATAACAATTAGCCTGTCTGTTAGGTATCGAGTATCGAACTAGTATCATTTCAGTCACAAGTATCGTTTTGGTATCGAGTATCGTGATACTAAACTGGGTATTGGTATCAAAGTCAAAATTTGAGTGTCCTGACAACATTACTGTTAAGTATAATGGCGGTCCAGCCATATACTAGGTTTCACCTAGTCTTGTTAAATGTCAGTTGTCAGATACAGATTGGTGAGGTTTATGGCAAAAAACGACTTGGTTAGGTGTAAAACATAACGGTAGAGTAGAGCTCCAGGTCAAGCTCTCTAAATAGACCCTTTCATGCTCGCTACAAGCAATGAGTACTAGCTGTTTTCAGCACAGTACGGCAGAACTAGGCAGAAGTGTCTTGGGAAAAAATAGAACACTGCACCATCTGTGCATTCACTAGATAAAGGAAATTCCATTGATCTCTACAGTATTGGGGTTGAGACCGATATCTCAAAAGAAAATAATCAGACTCTATCTGTGATGTGGGTGACCCCGCCCTGTAAGATGACTGCAGTATACTCAGTGATTGTTGCATGATTATTGTACAAGACAGTGAAGTAATGTTCTCACCTTTCTTGCTTCTCATACAGGACGATGGAAAAGAACAAGAAGAAAGGAAAAATCTTTTAAAGAGAGACACGACATGTTCCTTCAGTTTTACACAAACTCATTTTGTTTCTTCATCCCCTCTGAAGTTCACATCTATAGTGACGCTCGGAACATACTCACACATGAACAGATATAACACTCATACTCCACGACATTCCTCTGTGTCACATTTAACGTGTGTGACATGGACGCCTTTCACACACACACACACACACACACACACACACACACACACACATGCAAAGGGCCACAACGGCCCACATGCTCGTCTCTCTGCAGGGTTTCACTGTATCTGCTGAAACCTTTTTCTTTTCACAGGGAATGCATGTTTTTGTGAAATTCTATTTTCCTATATATCCTGACAAAGAGGAGAAGCCAGAGTTCCTCTGAGCTACAGTACGGAGTTAACACATGGCAGGGACCATGCATAGCCATTTGTACACATGTAGTAGTTGTATGTTCTCTATTCCATAGACCTGCAGATAGATGTACTATCCCTCTCCTTGACACTCTGTCTTTTATTCTCAAACATTTAACACAAGTGTATACACACTCATGAACACACTCAGTCATAAAGACCTTAGTGAGAGTGTGATGGTAGAACCGGTAGTGTATGTGTGGGAACACAACAGAATCAGGTGGAAGCTGAGGAGGGAGAAGTCGGGTGGAATTGAGGCCTGGTCTCACCAGAAACCAGACACAGTGAAAATAATCAGTGAGTCTGATGTGGTTATATCTGCGGATCTACAAGCTCGGAGGACAAGTTAATAAATGACTGTAACTGGTGAGCTAACTGCTAACATGCTGGCCAGTGCTATTTAGTCACTGCAGATTTTTTAACTTCTTTCTACCAGAAATGGTTCAGAAACAAGACGGCTCACTGAAGAGTCATTTCCTGCATCTGTGTCATGTGGGTTTCGCCACTGCCCCGCCCCCTTGGGAGACTAGCCGCAGGTCCTGAGTCTATTCATTCTAATGTACGGAACGTGAGCACAGATTAGGACAGACTCTTAAATGGCATTTTTCCGACAAACAAATCAGGAGAAAATTAACTTTTGCTATAGAGAATCTTCGTTTCTGTTTTCTCAGTACTTGGCCACTCCCCCTCACATTTCTTTCTAAGGATTGTACATAATAACTTGTTAGCTCTTTCGATGCTACAAATACATCTTTTGAATAAAACAAAAAGGTCGCCAACACAGAACTTATTTTCCTGTTAGAAAAGTTATTGTATTAATCAAAGCTCGACCTGACTCCTGTCTCATAACTGTTATTCCTCTTTTTTTGGAGCTCTTTCAGGTGTCATAGATGGGACAGAGGAGATTAAATAAGACAGGAAGGTGTAACACAGATAATAACCTAACGTTAACAGCAGGTTCCTCTGTTTTGGACTCTGTTCCCTCAGAGGTCAGCGCTGTCAAGACGGCTTCCTTTTGGTCAACAGCACAAATTTACTCACCAAACACGAGCTGAAAAATTTGACCTCACAAGCCAAACCACTGATCAGAATTTGTCCATTTTAATTGTTGGTGTGACCTGGCCTTTGAACAGGATTTACAGTGCAGTGGCAGGTGTGGTGTGTGTGTATAGGAGCAGGTGTGTTTTATTATTAGATGCTGTGTTTGAGGTCATAGATACTGTCTGATCTGAACTTGACAGACAGAAGAAGGGTGATAAGAATCTTGTCTGCAACAGCAGCCAGAATATTGTCATTGCAGTTTGTTTCCGATCTAAAAAGAAGACAATATGCAAAAGCCTCATTGGTGTGTACAACTTTACAGGTTACAGTGATTACAAAGATGTTTTATATTGTGATGTAAGTGATGGATGTTGTCATAGACTTGAACGCTGATTCCCAGCTTTTTGTGATACTTTCCCTTTGGTATTCCCTCCAAAGGGACCACTCGTCAAAAAGCTGAAATATTCCTTTAACCTTCCTTTCTCCCTGGACTCCCCAGAAAGACAACTCTTTGGAGAAGTTTGCCAATTCAGCCATATGTTTGTCTCTGACTTCACTGAAACATAGTATACATAAATGCTATTCTCTTGAACACAACATGTGTAGTTCAGAAATCAGTGAGCTGCAGCTCATTCAAACGTTTACTCTAACTTTCCAAGAGTTATGTTTTATTTTCATATGATGATGATATTGATAATACTACATGTACGGTTGAAGAACGACTCCTTTAAATCATTGTAGTTTTCTTAAAAGACTCATAGATCAACCTGTTATCTTAGAATAGTTTCTCAGACTGCCCAGTCATCATGATGCATTTAAAGCAAAATGCTAAAGGGACAAACCTTCAGCACATATTATCTGTATGGATTTGTTAATGGTGGAAATGCATATATTGTGTACATACTGGAGGCTGCTCAGTGGCCTTTCTTTCTTTCGTTTTGTTTTTTCAGAATATTATATGCCAGAATAACAACAGACCCTGTTATGTAAAACTCATGAATACAGACACATATATACACACAAATATATTTACTGTATACATCTATGCCAACGAGTACGTCTTCTCAGGACTACTCTGATATATTTCCAGAGAAAAGCGGCTCTGCGGCCAGACAAGTTAAAACAAGTGACTGAATCTTTCTCTGAAATGCTTGTGAACCATTCACCCTTTGAGTAACACCAAGTTCAGATAGACATAAGTTTAGGTGATTTTTTTTTTTTTGTAATAGTTTTTTTTATATATGTACACTGTTTTCTGCTTTTCTTTGTTTTATTACGTGTTCTGTCTCTAACCGTACATGGTTAATATTAAAGTTGACAAGGTTATGCTTTAACTCCCAATGTGTGCAAGTATTCCTTTTACAACACACTCATCAAATGAATAAACAATATCTATAATAATCATAAAGTTATTTTACAGAACAGAAAATAAAGCTAAAAGTGTCTCCATGATGTTTTCACTGTAGAGCTGGTGTGGCTCTTCTGTCTTGTCGCTGCTCATAGTCTCATCTGCAAATTAATGGATATTCTCCAACCCCCACCAAATCTTCAGCACGATTACCTGAAGAGAGTCTAAGGCTTATGAATATGGAACCTGAAAATATTCACCATGTAAAAAAAATGACAATGGAAATATGGCATAAGGTCCACCAGTCTCCCTTCAGCAGACTTCTCTCCAAGTGAAGTAACAGTGCTGTTAGGCCGGGGGTTTACCATGAACCCTGAAGCTGTAGAGGTGCAACTAAGGATAACTTTCATTACAGATTATCATAATAAATAATCATTTAATCTATCAAATATCCCAAAAATTGTGTCTTCAAACTTAATGAATGACAAAAATGTGATTATTTTATCGGGAAGAGAAGCACTGCGCTGAATGACTGGTAGCCAAATAATTAATAATCAAATTATCCCACAGAAAGGTTTCTAGAAAAGAAAGAATTGACAAACTGCACAGAGATTGGGAGGAATTGCAGGTAAATCCGGCTGTGGTTCCACCGACAGAATAAAACGTGATCAGAGGAACTAAACTACCAAAGTCAGTTCAGAGGTTAGTGGAAGTACAGTGGCATTTTCATAGTCCTAGAGGATTGACCACACTGTACTCTGTGTATACTGTCGTTTTCCATCATTACTGGTATCCAGCCATGCATGATGTTTTGGTCTGATAAGCCCAGGTTTGGAGATATGGGTTTATAAATTTTCTGCCACAGAGATGAGCACTGATTAATTACATTTGAAAAATTCAACATCATGTCAACAGTGTCCTCATTACCCTGTAATATCCATAGTTTTCATTGGATTTACTATTGAAAGTACTACCCTATTGAAAGTGCAGACAGTGACATTCTCAGTGCCTGGATGATTTGAAACCAAAACTATCTCCTTTTTTTCTGTAATTTGGGTGGAAAAAGTCCTTTCATGAATTGAAATTGTCAGTCTAATTCTATGTATTTTTGTCCAAAGTTGCAGGATTATGCATCATCACACTCTCTGGCGAACACACACACACACACACACACACACACACACACAAGCAAACAGGGAGAAAACAAACCATATACTGTATACATGTACATTATTTACGTACAAAATGTATAATCCATAAAAAAATCTGCATTATATTGTTAAAACAGAAACAAAATCTAAGATGTTTCTATTACCACCTAGTGCCCTCAGATTTCTGCCATACTACAAATCATTTTTCATCTGTAATATAGAAGTGCAGCACTACAAGGTCAGTGGTCTCTCCACTGTATTGTTTGATTATTTGTTTACAACATGTTAATGCAAATGGTATTAGTTGGTGCATGTTAGTTTGCACAATGTGACCCAGAAAAGTAGCAAGAAAATGTGTGTGAATAGAAATTACATTACAGGCATCATGCACCCCAGGGAGAAGGAGCATCAATTCAATACAACTATGCAGGCAAGCCTAAATGTCATACATTTCACTGTATGTTTCTGATCTATGTTTTGACACAAAACACAAATAGTGTAATAAAACACACCATTCATGTATTAAACAGACCTCATTCAATGTACAATATAACATTTTATTATTAGTCATTCACAATGTGTCACATAGTGTCAGGTAGTAGTGAACTACATGTAATTAAACCAGGAGTTTAACTACATTTTGCAGTATCTTGCTGGTAGTTCAATTAAATTCATATTTGCATATTGATTCAAGTACTTAAATATTCTTTGCTATTTTTGTGTAGTGTGAAGTGTCATTATTAGTTATAAATATTGATTATTGCTATCAACAAATGCTCAGAAAAATTGTTGCATGCTATTTTAGAAGTTTAGAAGAGGAAGGCTAAGTGAGTATTCCTGCTTGGTACAATACCCCCACCTGTACAGGTGACTGATGGACATTGTATACAAAACTAAAGCTTACATTTCTGTCACTTTCCCAAGAATAGTGGGGTATTTTATTGTGGGTGTATGTAAGTAAGCAGTTTTGCAATAAACTTAAAGATCCCCTCCACACATGTATTAAGACACATACAAATAGTCTGCTTGGAACAATGATGTGTTTCTGACATGTTTTTGAAGCAAAAAAAAGTATAATTTTCACGTTTAAACCCTTAAAACGGCACCTATTCCTACCTCATTAAAATTCCAGAATCTGTGAACATGCAAACTTTGTGTTCATTTCTAAAGTTTTCCAGCTGAAACAACACGTTTCCACGTCACACTTGTGTTTGCTGAATATTGGACCAGGATTGGCTTCCAAACTACTTGTGATGTCACAAATCATGCTCATAGGCCCCGCCTCTTCAAATCAGATTTTCAGTGAGCGCAGAGAAAATTGACACTTTCATCAATGAATGTGAAAAGAGCCTTATAGTGTCAGACTCTGCACATCATTCAACACAGTGAAGCTCAAACATTCAACTGGAGGAACAAGAAGAAAAACATACTTTTGAGTAGAGAGGGACTTTAATTAAGTGGCATTGTTTTACTGGCATGTGATTTTCACTGCCAGGCGCTGTTGGAGGAATATATAACATTATTAATGAAATATTCTTCTGGCTTCTGAATTCATCCAAAATATTTTTTATTATATAGACTTTTAATATTATACTATATTTTTTTTAGAATTTTGTTTCACATGTACATTGTCAATTTGATCTTTTTGTAAAAAGTAATTTACTTTTTCTAAGCAGCTTTAGGAAACTGCACTGTAGTTCTCTATAGCTCTATAGCATTGCTGTGGTTCAACTTATTGAAGTATAAATTAATTGGTAGCTTGTACAGCTATGCTTTTTAAAGTAGCTTTCCCAACACTGGTGTCACACCCCGAACTATATAGTGGTAGTTATTTCAAGTCAAAGCTCTACAACAATACCATTGTGAGGTAGTGGAATCTTGACTTGCGTGTTTGCTCTGTTTATTACGGCAAAACGGCCTCACTTTGAGCTACTCAGCAGGCACTGACGTGGAATCAGATTACAAAATCACAGAATCCTCCAGTCTGCTGAGCAAAACGGGCCTGTTGCATTTGGTCTGGTCCTAGATCAGCGCTCCTCGACAGTATTTACGGGACTCTGATTGTGTGTTCCGCTAACGTCACAAGACCCGCTGAAATTCAAAGTTGGAGGAGGAGGCTGAAAGCATAAAACAACAAGAAGGCTGTTTCTTGTTTTCTGTCAGTTAGGGTTGACCTGTTTCATACTGCAACGTTAGGTTAGTTTGTCACTGACATATTTTCAGGTAAGGCAACAAACGACTTGCTCAGCATACAACGTTACATTAGCTCGGCTAACTCGCTAAGAAGACAAGAACTAGACAAGACTAAACTGCTAAAGTTGTCATTCTAAGCTAGGCTAACGTTCTGCTGGCCAACTTTAAATAAGTTAGCTTGAAATGAGCTAGCCAGACTTATGGACTTGACTCCTAAGACAAAGTTGCTAACATTTACTAGCTAGCTAATGTACCTCCTTGTCAAGTGACGGGTTGTCAATGCTCGGAGATATAAAACAAATGGCACAAAGTAATACAGTTATTGCTGTGTTGGTAGTGTAAACAAGGTAAAGCTCGCGTTAATTTAGCTGCCTAGCTAGCACAACTATGGATGTGTGTTACATTTTTAAAATGACCTGAGCTTCAACTGAAACGCTGGGCGTTGTCACTTTTCACTTAATTGGGATATTGCTGAAGCTGATATTTTTATCCGATATCAGCGTTAGTGTTTCCTTTGTATAAAGCTCGATTGAACGTTAGCTTAAGACATTTTTAGCCAAGTATTTTTTCATGACATTGTGAGATTTTTAACCAATAAAACTTATTTACATAATTAGCCCATGATAATGAGGTACATGACCTTCATTGTTAAGAAACCTCCGTTTAATCTGGGTCAATTGTAGGCAGGTATTTTGAGAAGGGAGTGTGCCATGGCTTCACTCTTGTTTGTACTAACACTGTTGAATAACAGCTGACATTTTGAAATACATATGTAGTCTGTAATGTCATTGTGTTTACAGCTCAGTATGGAAGCTGGCGAGGAAAATGGTGGCAGCATCAACTTAAAGAGACAGAGAGCACCTCTGTCAGATTCTGAAGACAATGTAGTCTCATCATCAGGTTTGTTTCTGTGTTTATTAACAAGAATGTGAAGGTTCATATATCTATAAATGCAGTATTTCTAAATATTCACAAAACTGCAGACTTTGCAGTCATGTACATTTGTGACTTCTGTCCATGTACTGTACATCTTTCTGTTTAATGTCTCAGATATGAATGATGGCCAGAAGCGGCGGCGTTTGGAGGCAGCTGGTCAGGAGAACCGTAGTCCTAAACCATCCTCCTCTGGACGCCTAGCGGAGCTGGAGACAAAGCCAGACACACCGATGGTTCCCTCAGTGCGCTCCCGAGTCCAGCAACTCACTCAGAGACGAGATGGTAATCCTATCTTTAGTGTTGAGGCAGGCATGCTAAGATTTATTCCTCCCCATTTTTGTCAATAAGGGTAGACTAAATATTAGAAATCCCTCCATATAACAAAATGTAATTCAACAGACTCACAAACCACAGCCTCAAAATGAACGGCAACTGTGTATATGTGTAAAAATCTGTGCATACCGGAGTACTACAGTTTATTTTGGCAGGGTTTATGGCACTGCTCAAGATGGTGACATGTCATTGTAGAAACGGTCAACAGTCAAACTGGATTAGTTGCATACAAGATAAGAACTATTGTCAAGGTGTTGAGCAATCTGTGTCTAGCGATTCTGACAGTGTGGTTGTTGGATAAATACTGCAATTTTTAACAGCAGGTATTGGTTGTTTTAGGTGGAGCTCCTCTGGCCCAACGGTGCCTGTCTGATCCTGGGGCAGACAGCCCATCTTTCTTCCACGAAAACAGCTTCAGAGGGCAACTCCTCAGTGAGGATACATATGAACACATGCACACATTAAAAACTTCAAAGAATCAGACTTGTCACTCTTGAATACAGTGTTGAGTTCAGTACAGTACAATACATACAGGAAAGAAATTGTGTTTCTCCTGGTCCCCAGTGTAAAACTGGTGTACATGAGCAAAGCAACAAGATACAAAGACGGGTACAAAGCATGATGCAAAACAAGGTCCAAAGTACAAACATGCAGTGCAATACTAGATGGAATAAACTATTCTAATCCAGCATGTTTATTTGAGCAATGGGGACAGTCAGTAAGGAACATTCACTGTTTTCAGGCAGCTTGTAGCATACAGTTGTATTATGAAAGAAAATGTAAATATTATATGGAAATTTGGTATCAACAGAGCAGATGCTCAATATTAAATACATTTGTGGCAAGAAAACACCATCAGAATATTGCTACCAAAATTTTAAATTTGACTTAAATTTCATTTATGTTTGAAAATTTCTCTATATTAATGTTTTCCTTCCAGGTGAGGGAGAATTTCATCAGCGAATGGAACGGTTTAAAGTGCCAGTCTTCCAGGCTAGCCCTGCCCCCACAAAGAGCCCTACCAACCCCTCCCCTCGGACCAGCTCCAACTTTGTGTCTGGCATTCAGCAGAAACTCCAGTGTACTACAACACCCAGCTCCCAGCAGGCTTCCCGCATGCGTGAGGTTGGTTCCAGGGGCTTTTATTACTGAAATGCCTCAGTAGTACCAATATTACGGGGATCAACACCATTCAAGCTTTCAAATTCTTGTTCTTAGATGTGCAAATGAACTCAAAGGCCTGGTGATATGTATATATATTATTTACACTTGTAATATATCAATATTCCCCAATGGTGTCTGTGAATCACTGAACATTAAAATGTCCATCCAATCTATTTTCTGCCACCTATCCAAGGACCGGTCGCAGTGTTAGCCAAATGCACACCAGTGTCATTAAAATTGTTAAAATCTTTCTAAACTAAAGCTACTACTAGCAGCTAATTATATGAACTTTAATTATGAATAAATTGACTGATTTCTAATTGTGCTGTTTGTACTCAATATGTCATTGTTGGAGTACAGTAGAGTTCATGTCTGACATGGTTTCACTGATCAGGAACGGAGGCAGGAGCTGAGCCGGTTGCAACCAATCAGTGAGAACGCCTGGCTGAAAAGGAGCAGCTCCGATCCCTCATTAACTCAGGTGGATTTGTGATCATGATATTTTTCCTTCAAACATTCAAAAATGTTCTAGTCACAGCTGTCAGTAATGTCTTGTTATAATTCCTTTTCTGTATTGAAGTACATGTGGTTGATTTGGCTCATCAACTATAGCTAGACCAGAACAAACTCATGCAGTTCTCAACTGTTTTCTGCATTTTTCTGTTGCTGACAGAAGTGGCCGATAGATGAGAAGTGGCTGTAGTGTTTTTATAAAAGCCAGTTTTATTCTTGTTTTTCCATTAAGTGATATATGCTGGGTACTACGTTTGCACATAGGACATATAGGTTGCCCCCCTTTTGGCCGGCACAGAGCATAACCAACAGTACCAGACTCTACAGATCAATAACTCATATTTTAACTTGATTAGTGAATGTAATTTTTTTTTTTTATGTTTGTCTGCCATTTCCTAGTTTGTTTGAGATTCTTTTAACACACTAGCTTATATAAACATTAGCAGGGAAGGACCCCTCCTGGCTGCTCATCTCCTTGCTGGGTTCCTAGGTCTAGAAGGGGAGTTCTATGGCCTCCCATGCAGCCCTGGGATGTGAGTCTGTGACCAAAAAACTCTTCTTTCTCTGGCCACTTTAGTGATTTGACACATGGGCAGTACTTGGAGCCAACAGAATGAGCAGGATCGATTTAAGCAGAGATAAAAATTGAATTAAATAACAACAAGGAAAAGATCATGCAAGCATAATATTTTTGTTGGCAGAATTACCCATTCACATGGCTCCAGGTTTTTGTCTTTTAGAGGAAGTAAGTTAACTTCTGAAATGGTGCATATATGTTAAAGGTGCAATTTGCAAGATATGGCCATAATTTTGGTTAGAATTTAATTATCAGCAGAATATGAAGAAACAGCAGTGTTGATGTTATGTCAAAGACATCTATGTGTTTTGTTGCAGTGATATTTACTGAAGTTAGCGTACTAACCAGCTAGCCCCAGCACATCCTGCCTTGTAATACTTTGTACCTCTAGAGGCGATAGTGTCCGATAGCCCCCTGTAGTTTCAGCTGGGATATGTATACAAGCGGCGAGTTTGCTCAGTTTCACAAGCTCTCTTAGTGTTTAGTCTTATAAGTAAACAAAATAAACTCACAAAATTTCAATAAAAAGGAAATATTCTTACACCTATTTTCCTACAAAGGTACACCTTCTGAATCTAAGCTTCTCTCATTTACTGAACGAAGACGAGCTCAACTGCCTTGTTAACTCATCTAAAACACGTAATTCAAATGAGACATAAACTAAATAAAACTCACCAAAAGTGTCTTGGTTTGTCTTTCGACAATCACCTCTGGTTTGGTCCAAATAAATTCTGTGAGATAAGATGTGAAAATATCCCGGCTCTACATTCCGTTTTCGGCCGGTGCTGATATCCAACTCCATCCCGCTCCTTTGCTCCTTCACCTCTCTCCTACGTGTCTTGTC
Organism: Hollardia meadi; assembly: GCA_037974645.1. Taxonomy (NCBI): domain Eukaryota; kingdom Metazoa; phylum Chordata; class Actinopteri; order Tetraodontiformes; family Triacanthodidae; genus Hollardia; species Hollardia meadi. Next base: position 4,225 of record JBBPCS010001227.1, on the reverse strand, counting down.
GTCCCCAAAGTCATAGTCCTCGTCAGAGTCGCTTTTAATCACCTCTGTACTTTATCCCCTGGTCAAAATGGCCTCCACCAGTCTCAGAGGCTGTGTCCGGTCCCAGTCTGGTTTCCAGCCATGTTCACTAGGAGGAAACTGAGCCCAGTTGCCCGTGGTGATTTCCACAATGATCCGAGGTCACAGTCCAGGCACAATCCAGTCAGCTACAGGGCCAGGCTCCATGGCTAACTGAGCTAATGGTAGATGACTACAGAAAAGAGTATAGTGACAGCAGTTGGTGGTTATTCTTGTGATATGCTGACCCCTATATTTTTGGAGCTACATTTGAATTCTGGTCATATTTTACAAATTGCCCCTTTTACATCTGGTGTGGTTTTGGGGAAATGGGCTGTTCACACAGGATTATCTTTTCACTTCACGTGCCATCTACAGCTGCGAACAGGAACTGTCCCATAATGGGGTCATGACAAGTTAACAGGCTGCTTCAAAGAGAAGAATGTCACGGATTCACACTTTGTTTCATACCTTTTATTGAAATTATATCATTATCCCCCCCATAACTGCAAGGTGCAATATTTTCTTTTAGTTTGTTTATTTACTTGTATAGATAAACATCAAATAAAGTGTTGCTTTGCATTTCTACCTCTTGCATTTGTTTCTTGTCGCTGACATTTCTGCATTCAGCAGGCTGATGGTGATGCTGAGATGAAAGATGGCAGCTTCACTGAAATTCTTACATCAGGTGCAGAGAAGCAATCTTCAGATGGGACAGGTAAGACTTTTGACATCAAATTGATTTTCCCCCGTAGCATCCTCATTAATGAAAAAAAACATTTTGTTTCTATAGTTTAGACAGTTAAGTCTTTACATACCCAGAGACAGGCTGCAGCAACAGAAGTAGAAATGTCTTAAACTGATCTGCAAGGTCAGCATTTTGGCCCCTCAACACTCAACCCCCAGTCCAGATCCTTTTTAACCAATTGCACTCCCAGTATGACAATTGTCAAAACAAAACCCTACCTTATGTAACATTCTGGTATCTATTGTCAAACAGTGATTCACCAATTCAACACATTGGGTCAGTATCGGCACCAATACTGAGTATTAAATTGACTAGATGTGACTGATCCATATTAAATACAGTCACTCAAATTATCACAATTTTATTAACCCTCTAGAGCAATATAATACACTAAAATCACTCCTATATGGTCCTCTAAACTTATAATTAAAAAGTAATGTGTATTTACAGTCTGATGTAACTTTAGATTAAAAGATTAATGATCCAATCAGTTGTACAGTGAGGTATTGAGACCATAATTTTAAAAACAAAAAAAGAGAACTGGTATCAGATCAATAGTTGGCCAATCATATCCTAAGTTTAGGTATAAGAGTCAGTATCAGGATAGAAAAATTGGTGCATCCCTATTTTAACAGTGTTTTCTGCGAGTGGGAACACATTTATAGCAGCAAGTACAAAGAGAGTTGGCACATATCTCTAACACTCAGTACGTTCCTGCATTCTCTTATTCCAGATGTCTTTCCTTTCTTAATTTGTGTTACATTATATTATGTCCCAACACAATCCATATCTTACACAAACAAGTTAAATGAATTTGGCACCTTCTTTGTACATTGAATCAACATTAATACTCAGTACCTGCCTTAATGCGTTTTAAGTGTGAAGCTTAGGTAGCCTTAAGTAGTGTTAAGATATGAGACTACTTCTTCAACAGGTAAAAGGGCACCGAGTGACACTGACACTCCAGCAGCATCTGTAGAGCTTGAAAAGTCAAATGAAGGGCAGCTACAAATGCAATGGAAGGAGGAAAATACTCATCAGGGTGGAGAAGTTAGGGAGGAGAAGGAGCACAAGGCTTCATTTGGAAATGAAGCATCCCAACAATCACAGACCCAGACTGTACTGAAGTTGTCATTTAGTGAGGATCAGAGTTTCTCCAGTGCACCTTTCGGTGGTGATCATAATGTGTCAGAGTTGCCTACAGGTGATGAACAGAGCTTGCTAGAATCAACTCATCCAGAGGAGTCAGACATGGAGGAAACTGGTGAGGTTTCCAAAGTAACTGAACAGGGCAGGTCTGAGGTGTTTTCATTTGAAGAAATCAATGGTTATTCCTACAGTGAAGAGGACATTGAGCCTTCAACAGATGAGGAGTTAAGGTTGTGGCGATATCCTCAAGACAAGGTGTGCAACGAGGAAGAGTCTATCATAGCTGAAGAACAGGAGGAAGACGTGTGTGTTAAAGAGGAGGAAGGGGACTTGGAATCATCCAGAGTGGAAAAAGAGGAAGGAGGCAGTGTTGCGGATGGCATTGGACACCCTGATATCCAGGACTATGAATGTTATTTGGCTTATGTCTCTGCTGAGATTGCTGGCTCTTCTGAAGTACAGGAAGATGAGAAACCTAGAGCTGAGAAGGACAAATTAGAGTCAGAAAGCTTCTTAAATGACCCTGTGAAAGACCAGTCTGCTTTAGACCAAGGCAATGTAGAGTCCTGCAAAGGATGTTATGAGGGTGCCCTCACAGGAGATATGGATACCTTTACTAAAAAACAAGACCAGAAAGACATAGAAAGATGTACTCATGAGAATGAAATATGTCAACAGCCAAATGAGAGCCTGACAGTCAATATAAAAGAAAATGGAGATCTAGAGTCAGACAGAAAAGGTCCAGATGGCAGAGTGAAACAAACGGAGGAATCTCATTTGGCAGATGTAGCACTGGCTCTGAAAGAAACACAGACTGAAGATACAGAACTTGAAATAAACATTGAAGACGTAGCCAAACCAAAGGTAGAGACTCGGGCAGAATCATCAGGCATTGATGGAAGTGATGTAGCTCAGTGTTTAACGAAGGGCCAGGTGTCAGATCATCTTTTGGAGGACATAGAGCAAGATGCAGTGAATGAAAGGCAGGGAGTTGTAGAGGGACTGACAGGAGAAACTCACAAGGCAGAGGGAGGAGAAAACTCAAAGAAAGTTACTTTTATCCTGGAGCCCGAGCTTATCAATGACTCCACGCTGTCTGAGAGTAATACCTCCATGGAGTCCACGGCAGAAACACGTATGTCAGGTGAGAAGAACACTAAGAAGATGTAGGTATGAGCATCTGGGCTACCTGTGGACACCTTAGTAGAAGCGGAACACATGGGTGAAGTCGTTTATTTGAAATCACTAATCACTGGTCAACTGCGTATGCTGGATTTATTAGGAGCAGCATGTTTTCTAAATCACAGGGTGATTAAAGAAAAACTAAAGGTTGTATGGTTGTTTTTGTTTGAAAGTGACTTGATACATTGTGAATGTTTCTTTCCACAGATGCTGAACTCAGCTCTCATGATGAGACCAATACCGCTGAAATAATCGACCAGATGTTTGGAGAGGTGCTGGAATATGCTGGAAGGATGGAGCAAGAGAGAGTGGAGAATGATGAGGACACAGAGGACCATGACAGTGGCATTGGCGCTTGTTCTGGAGACAAAGATAAGATGGACACAGAGTCCGAGAAGGAGAAAAGTGAAGAAGAGGGGGAGGCCAAAGAAGAAGAGTGTGATGAGAGCAAGAAGCTTGAAAGCAATGGAGATGAACTGTTGAGTTTCCCTCCCAGCGGCATCCTCTCTCCTCTCAGCAAGTCTGTAGAGGCTGTGGTCACTCCTCTGGTAAACTGATTTATAACTTTGACCATACATGAGTTCCATGAGGAGAGCTTTCTGGATGAATTCAGAAGCCAGAAGAATATTTCATTAATAATGTTATATATTCCTCCAACAGCGCCTGGCAGTGAGCCAGGGGTCAAATCCTCCATCTCTGCTCCTGACTCCAGAAGAGACCTCCACCCCTCCTGCTGAATCTGCCCCTCTATACAGGTAGGGCTCGGCGATATGGCCTATAAATAATATTGCGATATTTTTTAGGTTATATCGCGATACACAATCTATATCGCAATATTTTTAAATCTCCTCTAAAGCACTTCATAAATGCACAATTTAACCCTTTGATGCATAAAATCAAACCAGTATGATGATTCTAGTAATCCCTGCAACCTATGTCTGCATTAAAACATTCTTTAATATTAATTATATTCGTTAATGGTTTCTATATGGACAATTTTAAACTTGCACATAAAAAGGGGGAAATCACAACCAAGTTAAATTTAACAAAACAGTATTTATTCAAACCAGGCAATTTATTCAAAGCTCA
>JBBPCS010001226.1:0-15476 GCA_037974645.1 Hollardia meadi | reverse complement strand
AGCATCATGCAAAGAACATAACAAGCAAACAATTAATACAAACAGTTTTAAGCAGACAAACAACACTAAAGCAGTAAGCTTACTATCAGATGTGATTCATTACAAGCTGCAGTGACACAATTTTAATAATGAAGTTGATTATGTAAGAGAAACCACCTCCAGCGGTTGTTAGTGGATGTAATGGTTAGGATAGCTAATTAGTTGGGCTGGTTGTCTTTGATTTATATGGCCTTTCCTATCATTCCTTAATCAGCTCAAAGCAATGATCCATGAGCAGACAACGCCTTTTTAATTACAAAGCCTGTGACAGTGACAGCCATGCCAAAGCTTTGAGAAGGTGTTTAAAACTTACATGAGGCCGTCACATTTTCTACAATGATAATTCAGATAATTGGGTTTTAATTAGAAACATCACGTTGTTTAGGGAGAATCAAGGTAGCAAGTGAATCTCTAACTTAAAGTGCGATATCTAGAAGCAATACTATAAATCCTGATAACAAGTGGCTGCTCCAGATGTATGTTTACTGCAGCAAGTTGAGTATAGGCCTATGTAAATAACACATGAGCCACCCAGTGTCTTGATAAACAAACACAAACTTATATATATACTAATAACAAGTCGACATGTATACTTTAGAATTTTGAAATTCGCTATTTTCTTGTTTATTGTGGCTAAATAAAGGTTTATATATTTTGGGCTGAAATGTCCTTCACTGTAAAATGCAGCAGTACAATAAACAGTAAACACTGCTATATGGAGGCATTTTCTAATGTTTCACATCTGATATCATTGTGCCATGATAAACACAAAAGAAACAGAGGACCGGCTGGCTAGCAGGGTCTAAAAAAAGCATCTGAGGAGAAGTCAGGAGGGACATCGGTTCAATCATTGGCAAGAGAGTAGAAAAGACACAGAAAGTGAAACTGAGATATATTGAGAAAATCAATAAGCAAAAGAACTGCTATGAACAAGTTATGACAGATGGATACGCACTTGCACACTGTCTCACCCAGACTGTGCAAACATCATTCTGGCTGTTGTGTTGTTAAGCCAAGTTTTGTTTTCCGTTATCCTTTTGAAAATCACAACCATATTAGTACAAGATGTTGAATTAAATGCAATTCTTTTTTTTTATAATGTTATATTATTTCTTGGAAAAGCTAAATCAGAAGGAATGGATAAATTAAAATTTCTTGGCCTACAATAAACCTGGGTGCTCCCACAATTTTGCACAGCATGAACATGATTTGTGTGGGGTTATAATCAGACACAAACTAATTTACATATGTGTGATCTATTTACAAGTAGGACAAATGCATGTGATCCTCCTGTGAAGGAGGACATTTCTGACTAATTGAGCAAAAGTTTAGCCAGAAAGACTGTCCTTTAGCATGCTTAGGCCTAATTTCTCATACAATCCTGTCATTCACTCCTCATGCATGCTCACTCATAATTTCCTGCTGTCATTGTCTGGGGTCGTCAATTAAGATATCATCAGCTGGACTCATCTATCCAACATCTTGCTACTGCCTTTTTTAAATATGTCTCTGTCTCTGCCTTTAGTTTGTCCATGCCGCTGTTATGCTTGCCCCTACACCTCCCCATCACCGACCAGTCTTCAGATTCATCAGCCTCATCAGCCTTTCAGTCTCAGAGTCATCAGCCACCACCACCACCACCACCAGTATCTGGACTCCATGGGGGGATCTATCTCGCTGCTGCCGCTCAGGACAGATGCCCTTCGATCACAAAATCTCCCTGTGGAGTCTAAGCGCCAAAGACTTTTGACAAGACTTAATTTTCACATATCATCTGCTGTAATAAACATTATCTTTACTTCATTCACTTGTCTCTCCTGATTAAAATAATATACAGTCGTATGTCATTTAGTCATTTGCTTTTTTATTATCCATACTTTCTACAAACACCATATTTTAGGGATCGGACTTAGACAAAACTTGGAGAAAATATGCATCTTGCGACATAAAAAGGCTGTTTCTCTACAACAGGCCTTTTGATAAGATACACCAGAAATATTAAAACACCTATGTGCTGTTCCATGATATACAGTATACAGGCATATGACAGCCTTTAAGAACACATCAAATTAGATTTTGTCTACTGTTCACCAAGTGAAATGTCATTCCCAAGTCTAACTGTCTTCCTGAAAAAGGACGTATCTAAGGTCCAGCTTATGTTATGAAATATGTTATGCAAAAGTCCTCTCACTATTGGATGGTTGTTTAATGTACAGATTAATATATTGGCACATGACTTGCCCAGTGAACATCAGCTCTGTCTTCAGACAGAGAGGGGTTTGTCGAGGCTAGGGCCTCTGCAGCCTTGAGTACAGCAGATGGGAGTCACAACAAGGTAAGCTGTACAGTCTAAACTGTAAACAAGTACTGAATGGACCAAAGATAATTAAATAGAGCATAACTAATAGAAACATGCATCAAATGATAGAAACCTGTATTAAATGAGCCGAATATAATCAAAGTGACCAAGTATAATTAAATGAAGGAAAATTCCTTCACACACTGCAATAAAATAGCTCAAAAGTTGTGTTTTACCCCTGGCATCCCAACCTTTTGATACACAAAATTGTCGAATTTTTGCTTGAAGGCTAATTTCCTAGTGGCTACAGAAACAAACATTTTCCCTCAGCAAATAGCGACAGCTTAGTGTTGGGCTTATATGAATAAACAGATTTGTTTTCCAAACAGTCAGTAACCATGGCAAAGCCATCATCATTGTGTAAAAGCATCCCTCAGTCCCTGCAGCGGGAAGCAGCAGGGCATGGGAAGACCAGCAGACCACGAATCCTCCCACTGTCTCTCTGCCGTTCAGACTATAAGGGCACTTCTGACCAGAAGATGGCCAGTCTCTAAAAAGGAAGAACCCAGCAGAACACTATTAAAAACAAAGATATTGGCAAATGTACCTTCACACTCCTTCTTAGGGGTGCTGAAATGTGATGTAATGTTATACTGAGATATAGTTTGGCTATGACTTATTCAATAATAAAAAAAAGTGTTAAATTGGTGAAAAGATAAATGCAAACACCAGGTTTTGATACTACCGTCTCAGAATCCAGGAGCACGGGCTTGTGCACCAATGTTCAACAGTCAAACAGGAAACAATTCATGGCAGAGATGAGAATTTCACAGAAGCATCAGCAGACCAGAATGCAATGTAGCCACAAGAGCCAGTGTTTTGAGTAGGGATGTGGCTGCAGTCACACACTGACTAGCTATATTTTTACTTTGAGCCCATGCTAACACCTTTGATTGATTGTAACAAGTTCACTAAGGAGTTTTTTGATGTTATGCAGGAACCACATTGAATTAGCTGAAGTAGTAGTTGACAAGGCAACAGCTCAATAATGAATGATACAATGACACAAACTGATCATATCTAACAGTATCTGAAGGTGGACTCATTTAAACCAGCACTCAAAGCCTGTTTCTTTCATCATCCATTTTCATCCACCGAGTTGATGAAGCATTTTTTTTTTCATGCCATTATTAGTTCACGCTTTCGGTTTCATCAGTAACTCCAAAGCTATTCCGTGATAATCTCTGGGATGACATTGAGATGATGTTACACAGTGTGTTCCACACTTGCACACTGCCAAAGCCTCTATGGTAAAGCAGTACAGCACATCTAATAAAGCCTGCACAGCACAGCTATTACTATGATTACATTCAGAGAAATGTGACTCATCTAATTGTAATGCTGTATGTATGTGGACAATTCTTTGAAGTGAAAATATGCACTTTTGATATTGTCTTCACCTCCTGGAGCAGAGGTTTGTGCGAGAACACCAATGGTCCGTTACTTGTGACAAAAGCACCTTTCCGTTTATTACCATTTCTTGAAGTATGCAGCGGAATTGTCCTCTGTCTATAGCTCTATACTTTCAATCATGATAGAGGAGGCGTAAAGTGAGTCAAATGATATGAGAGAAAGGGATCAGACACAATACTTGGAGGACAAAGTCAGGTTTATTGGCTTTTAGCATTTCTTTAGCTCATTACATGTCAAACATCACCTAGAGCGAAATGCTTTACAGGAATACAGCATGTCTGTTGAATGAGTTTTCTACTTCAGACATTATTAATGACAATCTCTTGATTTTCATTAAAGCAGAGGCATGTTCATTTGCTCTGCACCCTGCATTTATGAGACAAAGAGTAGTGGCATGTCCCATTAGAGTTTTAAAATAGCCCTTAATTAAAATCAACGCAATTCAATTAAGATGAGCTTAAGATTCATGTGTGTTAATTACAAAATTAAACGGTAGGTAAGCATTGTATTCTAAGGAGAAAAAAAAACAGCCTCAAGTGTTATATTCTGTTATCACTGCCTGTACTTAAATGTCACGATAACACCTACACAATACAATCGTCAATGTGCAAATATCACATTATCACATTTTCAACACAGGACAAGCTACCCCAAAGGATTCCCCGGTGTCACCATTAGGAAAATATTCTTTTTATGAGGTTGACATTTTACCAATATAAGTACAATTTATCTGCAAATCTACTGTAACTATGCACTGATGGAACACTTACTTTAGTTTAAAAAGCAATCTAAGGCTCAGGCAAAACTGCTTAAAATAAAACATAATAGCAGTAGAATATGCTTCTATAACATTTTTGACTGTGTCTGCAAGGATACAGCCATTACAGTTAATCCTTTTGTCCATGAATGGCAGATACTTAATGTGCTTTCCTGCAAGTTCACCAATTCACCAACCACTGCTATATAAAATGTAACATTTTGCATCTAGGCGATACAGTTATGTGAATATTCCTTAATAACATGAGTTTTATTAGGCATATTGGTGAGAGAAAAGGGGACTCATGCTGTTACTCTGTTGGTGATTGTGTTTTCTTCCAAATGTTTTCTTTCATGTTGTTATCCTTGACCTGTTTGTTGTGTAACTTGATGTATCTTTTGTTCACCTCTATCGCTGTATTGTAATATTGTTTTAGATGTAATTTTTTTATGTAATTGTATATTTTATGTATTGTAATCAGGGCCTGATTGCAAAGGAGAGCTTGCTCTCAATGGCCTTCTCTGTTTTGAATAAAAAATAATAAAAACACAAAAGGCAAGTGCAGGTGTTACGAATGTGACACACCCCTGAGGTTGTGAAAAGGTGACACAGAAACCAACTATTGGCCAACAGATGGCGGCCCACTGCAGATGGTATAATAAGGGTGGTGATGTGTGTTTTACAGTAGCTCTGTAACTGCTTTCTTTGGTTTTGTATGGCCATACAAAAGGGCTTCAAATACACTAATCTGTAAATTTCATTTTTAGTTCCAATTATATTGTACATATTATTTTCATTGATTTATATAGGTGTTGTATTAAATAGTCCGTAGTCATAGCCAGGACTGTATTGAGGAAGGAAGACATTGAGTTTTTACCACAAACTGCAAAATGTCAGAAACTAAAACTCTCAGCAATAATTAAGGAACAATATTAGTTTTTTTCTTTATCGGGGACAAGGATTTAAATAATAAAACCATTGGGGATTTCATTAAAAGAAATGTCTGAATAAAAATCCACATATTTCCACCTTTTGAAATTCCTTTTTGACATTTAGCTTAGATTGAGAAAAACACATTAAATAAAGCTGTCTTCACCATTATTTTTTTCCCCAATTAGCTAAAGCACTTTCAGAAACGTAGTTATTAAACAGAGGGGTTTCAATACAGAGACATTTTGGATAAAAATGTTGTGCCCGACCCAACTGGTTTTGGACTGTATGTGAATTTGGTATGGTCACCCTGAATGGGTTTCCTCTCACTATCAAAGAAATTGCACTCACTTCCAAGGGGAAAAAAAGGCACTGGATGACTGCCTGAAATTCTGATGACTGTTGAATTGGAAACTCAATGATCCATAGGTGATGGGCCAGAATGTAGATCATAACACAGGATGAGCATGTATAGCAAATAGATGAATATAAAATAAGCCTCATCGCCTTCTTTTTCCTCTACAGTATCTAAGATCAAACTTGTATATAGGCATAAAGCTGTTACACCATTTTGTTTTCTGAATGTATCACTGATAGACAGGCATATTGAAATTCATTTCACCAGCCTAAGGCTCCTCTTTGCATATTTCTATTTGCCCAAACATACACCGACAGCCTTTTCAGCCACTGTTTTTCAATCAATAGAAAGTCCCAGAGAAATTAATTAATAAGGTCAAAACTGGGGTTTATTCAAGTTCAGCTTTACCTGATCAGAATAAAGTGGCTAAGGTGAGTCAGAGTTCTCAGTTTGTGCCATAGGTTCAGCAGGCAAACATAAAGGCTTTTGTGGAGCAGAAAAAGCTGAAAGTCTAGGGTTGGAACTTAGATAATGAGTCACTGCTTAGATTTCCATCTTAATAAATTTTTAGCCCATTAATGAGTAGTAAAATTGTACCTTTTTAGAACAAGCAGGAAAACAAACTTTCAGTGAGATTATTTTACTCGTGCAGTGTTGACACTCGTTTCTAAAATACAAAAAAAAAAAAAAAATCCTGAAACGTGGAATTAAAATATTAGACTTAAATAGCTAATGCAAGAAGATTTAGGCAAATTTATTTATCTTTTAACATTAATAAAACGTTTTTATTTTCCAATTTCTTTTTTTTACAAGTCATAAATTTAGTCAAAAACAAGTAATGAAGGCTGAATATAAGATACTGTTAAGACTTATTAAGATGATGTTCCTTGCAGTCTAGAGATCAAACAAAACAGTACAAGGTAAAGTCTACCTTGACATGTATGACATTATTTGGTATGTAACAGGGAGATTAAATAACAAACTTCTGTCGAGTGTCACCTGCATGTTCTTTGTTTCTGGGCCTTTTTTCATCAGCATGTTCCTCAATCCTTCCTGTAATATCTAAATTGCTCTCAACCAATCGCATTGTGTCTCCTCCTTGGTACAGAGAGGACACTTGCTGACCTTCTCACCATGTTCACTCTCATAATACAATCTGAAAAGGTCACAGAGGACTACACTCCTGCTAATGATATTTATCCTGACTGATCGGGTTTGACCTGCAGTTACACATGAAGCAAAAATTCTACTCGGTTCATATTTAATGAGAAAAGATTATCTTTACCCTAAAGAGTGCTACTGTTATGTACATAAAATCGTAGGTAGGCTGTCAATTCAACTATTCTCCACGGAGACGTCAGCTTTGATGGCTGTAAACATCTTTTGTAATGCAATGTTTTTTTTAGATGCAGTGCGTTGCATGTGAATATATCATCTGAATGCTGCAGGACAGCCTCAATTTAACCAGCTTTAATTTTGCATAATTTGTATGCAGATTTGCATGTCTGTGGTAAAGTCAATAGAACACATTAATGCATCCTCATGTTGAGGATCAGATGCTACTGGTTTGAAATTTATTTGACTAAGCATTTCACAGATTTACTGGTTCGGATTAAGGTTTATTGATGAGTCAATAATCTTGTTGTCCATATTCACCACACCTTGAACCCGATGAGGTATGAGGTCTGCTGGCTGTGAGCTGTGCTAGGCTGCAAAGCTGTGCATCTCTTTATATAATTACACCCTTCATCCACAGAGTTTTGTTTAATATGTTTATGTCATAAACACAAACACAGGAGTTGACATGACCCCTAGTTTCATTTTCAGTTTAATTAGGCTACTTCAACATCTGTTAGATTTACTATGTTTAATAGAGCTGGAATATGAGACAGAACCATGTCACAACTGGCTGCTGTTATACAATAATAACCAAGGATCAAATCTGACTCACCGGTGTATATTTCACTTATCTTTATTACTTTTCCTTTTACCTCCATAACAGTTTTTTGTCTACTGGGTATGAGGTTATGAAGATAAGAATATATACTGAATATATATTGTAGATATGTAGATATAAACTTTGACAGTATTGTTGGGTGTTGGATGGGTCAAACAAGCAGTGAACTGGAGACTGGGGATCGATTTTGACTGGACTCAGATGGTCTTTACCTTGAATGATGCCATCATCTACCTATCCTCGAGACCATGTAACAACAAGGTCATGTGACTGATCATAGGAGCCCATAAGAGCATCCAGGTGAACACGTCTTCTCCTCTTTGCCTCACTCACCTCATCTGCAACAGTCACTATGGTGCAGGCGCCTTGTGTCCCTGAGGATTGTATGTGGTTTCCCTGTGTTTCACTGGCATTTAAATAGTAGAGGGTTGCACTGCTTGTGTTAACTGCTTATTTTGTTTCAGGAAGCCAATTTGCAGCACTAGGTGCTAACCAATTATTTCGCAGCTTCGGGTAAGTGCTGTATGTCGCATAATCCTATTTGTTTCATATCATTTCGCCCTCAGCAAATTAAAGGAAAAGTTTGGATGTGATTTTGCGTTTGTGCACAATGAGTGGAGGAGGTGACTTTTGATTAACTCTTAGTTAATTTATAGTTACTTAATTAAATCCATTTTCCGTGTGCAGTAGGTGGGATTGTTTACTTTTTTTTAAAAATAAAAGATTATTTAAAAAACACTGTATATGAAATACATTGGGATTCAAGTTGGCTAGTTATATTGCAGCTCTATTATATGGCAGCTCTCAAGAGAACGGCCAACCCAGAGGACCAGGACACTGTGAACCTGATAGACTCTGCCCCTGTCACTCATTCTCAGTTTACAAGGGACATTGGTACAGCCATGTCATCTGCCATGATGTCATGAAGGCAGAATTGGTTAACACAGACAACTCTGCCAGAAAATATTAAGAAGGAGCTTACCAACATGCCAATTGTGCCAGCAAGTTTTCATCCAGACTCCAAGGGTGTGTTGGATGAGGCTGAACAGTCTCAACAAAACAAGAGATTGTGTTCTGCGCACGTTCAGCAGAGCCATGGGTGCCAGGTATAAACCTAGGGGCTGTCAGCCTCTGCACCAATCCTCTTGGGTACGTCAAGAGCCTTGTGTGTATGGTAGGTGACAGGGTGCAGGGTTCTCAGCCTCTGGTGGTGGTACCAAACAGCCATCACAATGTCAGCAAGGGTTCCAGCCACATCAGTTCAGGACCTCAGAGGGGTGCCACTTCAGTCTCAGATGGGTGCCATGGGTCTGAGTGTCAGACCCATGGGTACTGGCTACAGTATCAAAGGGGTACAGAATTCAGTTTTGGCGGCATCCCCCTTCTTTCTCCGGCATCTGTATGACCATGGTCAGGGACACAGTCCAGGCTCAGGTCTTGGCCAAGGAGATTTTGACCCATCTACAGAAGGAAGCGATTATGAAAGTACTGTAGGTCCCAAAGGAACAGCTTGCTGGCTTCTACTCCACATATTTCCTCATGCCAAAAAAAGATGGTGGGTTACGACCCATCCTCGACGTAAGGCAGTTAAACGCCTTCATAAAGATACTGTGTTTCAAGATGCTGAACATAGGTCAGATCCTAGAATCCATAGAACATGGGGAGTGGTTCACTTCCATAGATTTACAGGATGCATACTTCCACATACCCATTTGTCCAGACCACAGACCTTTTTTTTTTTTCCCAATTTGCCTTCCAAGATCAAGCCTATCAGTTTAAGGTCCTACCATTTGGCCTGTCCCTCTCACTGATAGTATTTACCAGGGTGGTGGGGTTGGGGATGCTTTATGTTGATGGTAGGTGAGAAGGTGAATTAATATTTCTGTGCTTACCTACATACATTATAGCAGTCTTCTGGAGATTGTCATTAAGTTTACAAGGGGTTAGAATGGCATTTAATGGTTACGTATGAATAGTAATGTTTGTTTGGTTGTGCTTCTTTTTTTTAAATCAGCTCTTACGGTGTGTTCACATCATGTTTTGAAGCTACAGTATCATAAATAAAGCCTTATGAACCATCAGTTCAGAGAGGGTAAGACCATCATTCAGCTGGGAATGCTACATCTCTCACTCCTCAGAGAGTGATGAAAATTCTGGCCCTCCTGGACCAATTCCGTCTTGGCAGGCAGTTGAGGCTGCTCCAGTTCAGAGACTGCTCAGCATGATTTCAGCTGCAGTGGCAGTTGTTCCTCAAGGCCTCCTCAAGACTTGGCCGCTGCAAAAGTGGCTAAATGATTTCAACCTCCACCCGAAGTGTAACAGACATGTGAAACTTCAGGTGACGCGTACATGTCTTCAAGCTCGATTACCCAAGTACTCAACAGGCTCACCCTGGGCCATTACAAGGTACCGTTAATAGCACGCCTCCAGAAGTGGAGGGTGTTTTCCATGTGGTGTCACAATAGACAGGAAGATCCAGCCACTTGCCCCATTGAGCTGTTTTTTTTATTATTGGTCTGAGATAAGGCAGCTAGCACAATTAAGGTGTACACTGCTGCTATATATTTCTTCCATGAAGCAGTGGGGGTGTTACAGTGGGGAGACACCCCTTAGTATCTCAGTTCAATAAAGGAGCGTACAGCTTGCGACCAGGCGGGGTTCTTGGAGCTCCATCATAGGATCTCCCATTGGTTCTGACATCCTTAACTCGAGCTCTTTATGAACCCATAGAGTAAGCCAACCTTAAGTTTCTGTCTTACAAAACTGCTTTCTTCTTGGCTACATGTTCTGCCAAGAGAGTGAGTGAATTGCATGCTTTGTCTGTAAGTGAGGAATGGTTGTGTTGGAGGGCTGATCTGTTCATCAGCAACATGGAGTGCCCCCTTTACATTTTCCAGATTTTTTTACATATACAATTTTACATTATACAGAGTCAATGTGGCATCCCCTGCACCATTGGGTTCTGTTGTTTTGCTTTCAGCTGCTGAGCAAGGATGTGACAGAGTGGAGTCCTCTCATCCTCCCAACACTGATGGTACTAGTCATCCAAGATAAAGATCGGTCTGAGTGAGGTCGAAATAGATTGTAAGTTATGACTACAACTATGGATCTGTGAGACTGAACAATGACTGTCACCATCTCTTGTCACTCAGAACGGGCTGAGGCTTTCCAGCTAAGAGGAGGAGATGTGTTCACCTGGATGGTCTTATGGGCGTCGAGCCAAGCAAGTAGTTTTGATGCCTAAACCTAACCAAATAGTTTTTATGCCGAAAACTCATAAAATATGGATGGTGTTAAATGACACATGAGAAGCTTAAAATGTGTCAAATGACCTGCAAAATCTCCTTAAAAGTGGTGTGGTATTCAAATGCCATCCCATCCAAGGAGATCATGTTGAAATACAAAAAGTTTTCTTTCTTTATTTTTAAAGGAGAAAGAAATCAGGCATCTAAAAACCATGTCAATCTTTTGTTAGTCACATATTTTTGTACAGAGTTAACAATTCTTTAAAACAGGCTTTGTCTTATTTTTTTTATTCAAATGTTTGTCCTGCATCTGTTTAAAACCAGCCTGCCTACTTGTCTTTTTCAAGTTGATTTCCAGCACTAGTTCTGAGGTATATCCTATAGATATGATGAGTCAGCACAAAACCGTCATATCAATAAAGGAAACGGAGGGAAATATAAAATTGTGTCAGGTACTACAGATAACAGTTTTATATGCCTTGATGCTCATCCAGTCCCTTGAGAAAAACAATCTTTTAATGATTTTGGATCTTGAGATTTCAAAATATTAAAATATTTAGATTTTGTGAAATGCTAAAAAAAAATGTTCTTGAGCTCGCTCTAACTAAGCTCTATGATGACAATACACAAAGCAGTTTGTTGGTTGTTGTTAGAAAGCAGAATGTATACTTTAGGATACAGATGATAGATACAGTACAAGAGGGAAATGCACCTTCTGGAAATGTGACTGCTGCTGCTACTAACACAGCTGTTACTCATTTGTCTTTGTATGGGCAATGAACCAGTATTCAATGCAGCTGCTTGAAATGATTTCACCTGTAACACACATCTGCTTTGGAGTTGCTCTTGCACTTTGTAAGCAAGTATAGTCTCTGTGAAAGGGTTTGAGATATTTGCTAACCTTTGAGAAGATGACATCATGCACAGAGATCCCGCTTTAGGAAATTCTACTTGTTAAATAGCTGTGGGAAAGAGAAATAAAATAGATTCCTTTAAAAAACAACACACGCACCTCAGAGAAAATTCTCTTGCAAACTATATTCCACAACACTGAGCACAAGTATATCTTTCAACCATGCAATTGTTTTGTCGGAAACTAGTAATAATTATTGATATCTCTGAGAATAGGCTGTCTGTTTGGTTTTTTGGAAAGCCTAGAATTATGGAACAATTTACCAGACATGAAAAAAAGCTTGGCTGGTCTATGAATTTTTTTGGCCCCAGAAATACAATCAGTACATGCAGACATCTCCTGGGACAAATATGCTAATGGTCCCTTAATCTGCATACATTAGCATATCACAAAAACGAACAAGGACATAAGAGAGTGTCCATGTCTTTTTAACTTCATTGCTTTAACTCTGGAAATAGTGATTGAGAAAATGTGACTGAATATTTATGGAAGACACATTGATCCCTTTAAATGGCACTTGTAGAAAAGTCTTAGAACGTTTGGTTTAACATTGGTTAAGTATGCGGCAAAAACCTGTTGTTATGGTCATTGTGTCTGGAAGGGACATAGGACTGGAATCTGTGCACAAGACAGATGCAAAACTACCTTCCAAAACTTCACGTTACTGTAATTAAGTCGTTTTTTGTGTACTTGTACTCTTTTGAGTATTTTATTTTTTAATCAGTAATTGTACTTTTACCTAAATACTCTTTAGTATTGTCCTTCACTACATCTCAAGGTGAATTTGTTACTTTTTTTGTGTTTGTTGTTTGTTGTTGATCAGTGGTATGGACAAAATCTGTCTAAACAACTGGAGTTTATTGACGGTTTCGTCGTAAGGGCTTGGTGGCTTGATGTTATTCCACTAGTGTTGAAACATTGAATTTGTTAATTTAACAGTGACATTATATAACCCCCCCAACATAATTTCCAAAATGTAATGCACTAACATTTACTCAGAGTACATTTTAACAGATTTACTTTTTACTTGTATCTAAGTACATTTTTAATCTAATACTTGTACTTGAGTAAAATTTGTGTAAAGTAACAGTACTTTTACTAGTATAATATTTTAGTACTCTACTTTACACCGCTGCCACTTACACTTTTTTTGTACTGTAAAGCGTTTTGAGTGGTCAGTCAGACTAGAAAAGCACTATGTAAATGCAGACCATTTAAACCAGTTTAACCCAGTATTAACCTTGAAAATTTGAAAATCACAAATGCTTATTGTGTAGGTTAACAATCAGGTTGTCATTCTTGTGGAGGCAAAGAACCTGTGAACATGAGGAATTGGACCCAGATGCAGACAATGGAGCGAACTCTGGTGCAGTTCAAAATTATTTAATGACAAAAGCAATGCCCAACAGACTTACTGGAAGGTTAGGCTGGCAAGGGTCAAAACCAGGGCAGTCCAAGCAGACAAGATCCAAAATTTAAAAAAAAAAAAAAGCCTATGTCCACAATAAGATTCAACACAATGCACAGGGAATAGACACTAGAAAAAGCTGGAACAAGACACACAAGGTACAACACAAAACTGGCAAACAATGAGCGGAGCACACAGACTTAAATACAAGATGGAGGACAGGCTAATGAGACACAGGTGAAAACTAATCAGTAATCAAAAAAGGTGGGAAAAGATCAGTGACAGGAATAAAGTAAGACATGACCCAATAAGGACAAACAAGTCATTATTAAAGGTAAAGTTTATTAAGTTTATTTCTAAATTGTTGAACTAAATTGCCTGAATTTCAAAAAAGTTAGCAACAGTAACAGTAGGCTACAAATTATGTTGCAACAATGACCTGGTTTCTCCTCAATGATCAGTAAACCTTATTTTATCTTATCCTGAAAGAATTGTACAGTATCACATGGAGAGATGACTTTACTTATAGACAAGCTCACAAAATAAACCAAAAAACAACTCGATACTCTTAGAGTCAAAGTCTTTAGTAGTCAGAATCCTATAAATCATTATCACTCATCCTTTTATCTTTTATCGTTCTTTTAACGTGGAGAGAAATCTTTAAAATTTATATGAGACAAAACACAGTGTCACAAGTAGGAGTTGTATCTGTCTCTCCCTCCGTCCCTCCCTCCCTCCCTCTCCTTCTCACTCTCTTCATGAGCAAACATCAAACGTTGCTAGCACCCACACACAAGATTTAAAAAAATATGGGCGTGTGCCATCATTCACAGAATCACACCGCTCAACCTCCACCACGGTGCAGAAGAAATAACAAGGCAAAATAAACAAAGCAGTCTCATCCGAAGATACACCTGGACTGAAGAATTTTATGGACGATCAAATGATCTAAAGAGACGAGAGGACGAAGTGAAGGAAGCCAGACACACAACAGAAATGAGCTCCAGCAGAGGATAAAAGAAATTAAAAACTTTTATTTATTTTATTATATTATAAAATTTTATTTATACATCGTCAAATCACAACAAAAGTTATCTCATGACACTTTACATGTAGAGTAGGTCTACATGTAATACTCTTTTACTCTTTTACACAGTGACCGGCCACTACTAAATTTGAAATCAAAGACAGATCTTACCAACAGTTTATACATGCAAACATGTGCGGTGGGGTAGGTGTCAGTTCACAGTCTCATGGTTTTGTAGGACTTTACCATCAAATGGTGGTGCGGTGTGTCATTGCAGTGATGTTTTATATCAAAACTCTTTTTCAAAGGTTGAGAAAGGCCAAACCTTGCTATGGGACAAGACTAAAATAGATGTCCCCTAGATTTTTCCTGAAGATAGTCTGATATCAGTGTGTCTGGCGTCCTTCACCCCCCCATCTCTCCCAAAGGCGAGGCTTCGGCAATTATGAGGGAAGAAATCTGTGACAGGTAATGGGATTTTCTCTGCTTTTAAAGATTATTATGCCTCTCAAGGGACGTGCAGATGGTATAATACAACTTACTTTCTTTCAGATGATAGGTACATCATTTATATCTTAAGATCAGATTTTGCCCTCGGTATGATACAAAGACAGAGAGGCTTCATGATGTACTTCCTAACATCCTTGAACGTTTGCACTTGACAGTAGCCAGGGAGGAATTTTATCTTACATGGTGTTATGAGTCATAGGTCAAGACATTCTATAGAGAGATGATAATTGCAGCAGAAAACTTGCCAGCCATGAGTTTCACAAAGTAACATCTATTTTAAGGTGAGACTGTTACTCAAGTTCCCACTTTGCATGAAGACAAGCAGAATTCACAAAAGGAGGTGTTATCATGCCGTGTGCAGTGGCAGACTTGGCTGCATTAAATTACCACAGACAGGCTATAATACATATCCAACCCTCAGCAGATGGGTTATGCAACAATCTTGTTTTCTCAAGTCTGTTGCTACCTAAAGCCAGTAAGTGATATGAATGAAATGTGTGTGTGTGTGTGTGTGTGTGTGTGTGTGTGTGTGTGTGTGTGTGTGTGTGTGTGTGTGTGTG
>JBBPCS010001225.1:0-42072 GCA_037974645.1 Hollardia meadi | reverse complement strand
CCAGAAAGTAGAGCATTACAATAGTCAATTCTGCATGTAATAAAAGCATGCATTAATGTCTCTGTGTTGGATTGAGAGAGAAACGGACGCACTCTGGCAATGTTTTTAAGATGATAAAATGCATTCTTAGTTATGTTATATGAACCATCTTGTTTTTCGAGGAGGTTCTAACAACAAAAACAAAACAGAACAAAGACATTAAAGTAGTACAAATACAATACAAAACTTTAACACAACCCCTAGATGGCCTCAGAGAGGCCATAAACAAATGTTTGTATAGCATAAATGCAATCTACATATACTGTATGTAAAGATTGTATGTTTGTATTGTATGTAAGTTATTCCAGTCTTAGAGTTCTCCAGGCATGTTCTAAAATACATAAAAATACTCTGCTATGACAAATAGTTTATTTAACATGATTTTCCCACATTAAAAAGTTTTAAAAACCCCGAAAAGGGGCTGGAAGCACATCTACTCTTTCTCCCTCATTGAGAAATTCTGGATCTATGAATCACAGGCCTTATGCCCCGCCCACCACTGCTGTTTGTGCTATGTTGAGCGGTGAAAGATCAGCTAGCATCAAGATGGCTAGTGTTAGAGGAAACATGGGAGAGATTCATTACATGTTTGAGCCTCAGTCAGACCCGGACTCAGATGAGGAGTCTGTTGTTGACTATCAGACGTATCAGAATGGTAAGTGTAGTTAGCATCTTTTGTTTATGTTGTTTGTTAGCTGGTGTTAGTGGTTGTGAAATGTACAATATCTGCTACGATGTTACAGTGTGTTCACATCTTGATAGCCAACCAGGTTTGCCTGGGAACTGGCTCATTGACAGTCATAGTATTTGTAAATTAGACAAATTGATTCGCTTTCATATTTGTGACGTACTAAATCTAGCTCGCCAGGTGTATGTTTGAATCTCATATTTTTAGGAAGTGAACAGACATCTCCCCCTTCAGTAGAGGAATGTGAAAACACTTTTCTAGTGACAAACCTTGGACAGATACAAGTCAGTACAGTCCAGGTAAGACATTTTAGGGGATGTTAACATAAGAGAAACATATTTTAGAGTGGAGGGGGTCTTTAAACGTAAATGCTCTCTTTCCAACTGCTTTTCTGACTTTAGGGATGGACAGGAAGTTTTTTATTAACAAGCGCCATATAAGTAAGGGCACAACTGAAAATGCTGTAAATGTTTGTCACTCACACAGCAGGCGTACTTTGATTTGCTTTTCTTCATACTAGACACCTTTTTAAAATTAGACTGTTAAAATGCAGTATGTAGGATTGATTATCCACCATGTCTTAGAGATAGTGGAGTTCTTCTGTTGGCCACTAGATGATAGTTTCATACAAATATATGACAGCATCAAGTTTATTGTGCCCCCAATTCACATCAGTAATTTCATACCACATATAGTTTTGAGACTAGAGTTTCTTTTGACTCAAAACTTTATTTAATGTATAATGTGTTTCTGATAATCTGTGTTCTCTGAAGGAGATATTAAACGATATGTCTGTAATATTCTCTAGTTTTATTAATGTCAACCAATCCCATCAAAAGACCCAACCCAACAATGAATGTATGTGATTCAGCCTGTTCTCATCCCCAGCTCGTCAGATATCAACATTTTGTCATGGCTCCTTGCGTCTCATACACACGCACAAGGTACCCTTTGGCGTCAGGCAGAGGCATAAGGGCTTACTTTCACCCAGGAGAGGAAGTTCGCGTCCTGTTTGAAACCTAGCATCATCAGTTATTTCCTAAACTCAACCAAGTAGGTTTTGTGCCTAAACTTAACCTCAGCAATGTAGTAGATCCTGGGCATCAGGATAAGGTGCGCCAGGTGCAAGCCTTTGCGCATCGCCCAGAGACGCTAAAAGGAAGGCTAAGCGTAGTGGTCACGGATGCCAAAGGGCCCGTTGTGCGTCAGGGAAGGCTTAGTACATCAGCCGGCAACGCCAAAGGGTACCTGATCCCAGCTGCCATAGCCGCCTTAAATGAGAGGCCTCGTTGAGTGTTTCCTGTGGTCTACATATGTTGTTACTGGGTGTTGTTTGTTTGTTGAGCAATGTTGTTTGTGTACGTGTACAGTGCTGTGGAAATTAATTTCTCCTTGGGGACAATAAAGTCTAAGTCTAAGTCTGGATAAGACGCGAGGAGCGCATGACAAAACATCAATATGTGACGAGCTGGGATGACAGCAGGTTTGTCATTCACTGGAGCTGACAGCAGTGCATTGGCTGGACAGCAGGAGGTGACTGTGGAATTGTCGAAGAATCATTAAGCTTGTCTATTGGATACAAGAGGAGTTACTTGTATGTATTTTTGCCAAATGTAGCATTGAGTCTTAAACTAGTATTTTTTATCTGCTTTCCGAGATCTAGTTTGTTAAGTATCTAGTTATTTTGTTTCAGGAGTCTGTCCATACTGTTATAGCAAAATAACATTAATGTGTAAGAAAGTGAAAATATGAAACTATACTAGGGTGTGTATGTAGCATACCAACTTGTACCTAGATGCAAAAGGCTCATTCTAATGTAATGAAAACACAATGGTTCTTATTTTCAGGTGATTTTATGCGAATTAAAACATAATTATAAATATTTTATTTTGTTTCTGCGAAAAGACCCCCCTAGATCCTAGACAATGGACCTGTTAACAAATGCATTATTTTCTCCTGTTCAAGTAATGTTTGCTTAAAACTCCAGTGGCCTGCTGGAAACATTAAATTACTAAGCTTTCAAACTACATATTTGTGAGGCTCAGAAAGGAAAGCAATTACACATGGCTGCAAAGGTGATAAGTCCTTTTCTCTAGTGAAACTAGGTGTTTGATTTTGTACATGTTTTTGCTCTATAAAAAATGGAATGAAGCCTCCTGTTTCATGACTATTCTTTCATCCTTTTTTTTAATCCTAGTTCAAAAAGAGCTATTTTTTATTCATATTGTAACACATTTAATTAGAAAGCACAATAGTGTTCACTTTACACAAATGTTTATGACTGATATTCTCATTTGAGCAAGGTACGTCTGCAGAGTGTGGTTGTTGACCCAAGTCCCATCTCTGAATAGCATCTTAAGGTTGAGACGATCTTAGTCAATCTCTTAACCAATGTAAGTCCTTGGACTAAGATCATTTTAGCCTGAAGATATTTTTGGGAAATGAAGCCCAGTCTAGTATGGATTAATGTTGCAAATAATTAATGGGCATGTCTTGTAGTAAAGAATGTTAATTCTAAACATTCTGAGGCAATAATCCTCACACCTTAACATATACTTTCCACAATATACTCAACAGTGTATTTAATGAGTTAGTCACAACTGCAACAGCTTGCAGTGAGGGTTATATTGCCATTTCAATAATGAACACAGTGACACAAAGGAAGTTCAACAAAAAAAGCATTGTAGCATTGTATGAGATTATATTTGTGAAATAATAACTGAAAAAAATTCCCAAGAATTAAAAAAATGTTTTAAAGTAAATGATAAAAACTTACAATAAAACTATACATCACTTGCTTACTAAATTATTACTTTTTCTTTCTCTGATCATGATTAAACTTTTTCATTTTACAGTTTAAGTCCTAATTTGAAAATGAGAAATCCTGATCAGTGAAAGAAATGTGAAAAATGAAAAATCTGTCTTGTCATCGTGTCAAAGTGTTAAATGCCATATGGGAGGTGTCTTTTTGATTAAATCACTGGCCAAAAATATGCCAGAATTTCTTTTTGCTTGCTTTCATTCGGGCCAATTTGGGAGTCTTCTGGCATAGTTTCCCAGTGAATAAAGTGTTCGAGAATGAATGAGTGTATCGGAAACAGCAAATAATGGGTAATATGAGCACAGCAGCCCTCCCAAGGGCAAACAAGCACCACGCTGAAAGCTGCTATTACAATGACATTATTTTGTGGTCATTTTAACACGAGGCGAACAGAAGAACTCACATCAATCATGAGAAGAGTGATACTGAAGCCATGGGTACATGTGAATGTACCATTATTAGCTCAGTGTATTGGCTGACATGATCTATCCATCCAAAGGGATCCAATTAGTGTGTCCATCTCTTGTATGTACATACACTGTAGTCCTCTAATGGATATGATGCGGTTTTATTGATTCCATATTAAGCATACGTGTATGTTACAATCATGTCAATCAAAAATATACAATTGACTGGCTGCTTTAAATTCACTCAAGGTATATGGGTGCAGGGGAAAGTTTTGAAGACCTAATTAGTCTTCGTAACAAGTAAGAGCCATCCTACCCCCAGAGCCTATTAGAGGGTTCCACCAAGAAGAAATTCTTCTTCTTGAATATGAGAGTTGCTAGTTCTTTGAAAAATTACAGACCCATTGTGATGACTCAAATTCTTTAATTCATGCAGCATGGAGACCCAGCATGATTGTACTCTACCAGTCTCTCAGACTGCTTTGTACAGAAAAGGATTAGTGCCACGTGAAAAAAAAGTTCTGAACTTTTTCTTTTCTGACTTTAAACTCAGAATTCTGACTTGAATCTTAGAATTCTGACTTTAATAATAACATAATAATAGTTTTACCATAAATGCATCACACTTTCTGCAAGCTGGTGCCCTTTTTAATTTTTTTTCACCCCTCCCCCTCAGCTACTGTAGAAGAGAGAAGCTGATCCTTTTTTGGTATTAATCCGATTGGCGCTAGAGTCAATCTTCAAAATGAAACGTTAGTACTAGTAGTATGAATATTTTGCTATCAATCCACCACCCCTAGAGGAGCGAGATGAAGACAGCAATGTAATGGTAAACGGACTGCATTTATTTAGTGCTTTTCTAGTCATCTTGACCACTCAAAGTGCGCCTTGGGTTGGTCAGTTCGGGGCAGTCATTTCCCGTGACAGGCTTTGATTCGCAAGGCATTGCAGGGTCTCCCTCATCTCTCTCCCCTCAGCAGGCTGTGCTCCAGGGTTGAGTCTGTGGTGTTGAGGACCATGCTGGATCCCAGATCGAATGAGCACCCAGCCTGGAGCAACTGGAGGACCAGGTGGGAGTGTCCTTTCTTGGGTGTGCTGCAAGGCGTGGACTCCCGTGTCTCCCTCCCTCCCTCCCTCCGGCACTCCTCAGGTCCCCATGTGTCTCCGTTGAGCTGCTCTTTTAATTATTGGATCCTGGACCCTGGAATCCCCTTTTTAGGGACTGATCAGGAGGGGTGGGGTCGCTGCCCTTGGCCTGCAGTGGTGTCGCACCAGCAGTGACGGCAAAGGAGTGTTTCTCTCACCCTGCAGATTCAAACAGTGAGCCTTTAGAAGCTGGTCTGCGAGGTTGGGTAACAGGCTCATTCCTCAACTCTCTGCCTCCTGGTAGCCTTCGTCCCCTTCACTGTGCTGTCTGTCAGGTCCAGCATCTTGAGTGCAAGATGGGTCCGAACGGGTGCCGAGCGGGACGGGGTCGGTGGTCTTGCCTGACGCTGGCGGGGTCTCAAGCTTGCCAGGGACGGGACGATTTGGGAGGCTGCTGGAAGGCTGCTCAGGCGGTTGCTCGAGTCCGGTCTACTTTGCATTGGCTGGAGCTGGTCTTGGAGGAGGTGGCAAAGTGTAGTTGGTGGGGCTCCATGGTCCATATGCTAGGGCCTGGCTTGGTCCTCAAAGTAGGGTATGCTGATCAGGAGTTTTTGTAAGGTGCTTCTTCCTGTGCACTATTGCTACCATGCTGTTATTTGCAGAGGGCTACAGAAACATACTTTTAATTGATTATCAATGATCACTGGAAAAATCTGCAATTTTTCTAACTCTGATCCCCCACCCCATTACCAGTAATCATCTAATGCTACTTGTTATACCAGAGGACACACTCCAGATGGCTCTGACAAGAATTAGCACTTTCTTTTGGCTTAAATTAATTGGGGACACTTTGTTGAAGGCCATCCCTTCCTTTGTCAAGTGTTTGACTGGCTCTTTGTGCTACTGCTGACATACAGTATGTCACCCCACACCGCACTGTATGTTGGGAAAACTCATAGCCCTGTGGTATTATATGGGGCAGCTGCCAGAAAACATAAGAGGGTGAGGTAGGGTGGGGTGGCTGGAAGTCTATTTACATGTTGGAGTTGGACCATATGGATTTTTAAGGGAGATACAGTTAACTCCCTGGGATGAAGATACTTATTACTGGCTATAAAGAATATAGTCACATTTTAGTTACCATATAATGGTCTCGGCCTACTGCTCAGATGTTATGTTCACCACTTGATCATTTTAAAACATGGCAGAGCTGTGTGTCTTGGATAGTATGTGCCAATAAGAGTGTTAGATTTATATATCAAACACTGCCAGTGTCAACTGTAAAGAATTTGATTTCAGTGGCATCAGCAGTACTGCAGTAATTACTTTACATGAGGACTAGTGTTAACTAATAAAGCTTTGGCCATGGATGAAGCTGTGTTCTTCCTTGCCAGCCAGCTTATGCATCTGTTTAATTACTATCCTCCTTGACTGTGTGCAGAAGAGTTCAATTAAAAAATGCCAAGGCCACCCACACACACATCAACACACATGCACGCACGCACACATGCACACACGCACGCACGCACGCACCCACACACATTTCCATTTACAGCAACACCTTATTGTTCTGTCTCATACTGTATATACGGTATTGATGATTGTACTGTGTGCAAGAGATGGAAAAAAGGAAAACTCACCATTATGTGAACAGCAAAATGTGCTGTAGGTGTGTCTGAAACTCTTGATCAAAGTGTCACCTGTTAAACAAGCAGAAGACTTCATTATGACATACTTGCATTTACAAGAATGGCTGAAGTAAGATACATCATTGGCGGAAAGAATATATGAGCTACTCTGTATAAAAGTCCTTTTTTTAAGGCGTAGTCAATCACTTTGCAAGATCATGACATATGTTCTCATTTTGTAAAAACAATGTGACGATGTGAAAGATGTTGCTTGTAGTAGTGAACCTACAGTTAATTTACCTGATTCTGCTTTACCATCACATTCTCTTACGACAGAATAGGTTGATTGCCAATTCCTCCCAAAATGACATACAGTATATGACTGTTGGAGAGCAACAGCAACAAGTGTACCAGACTTTAAAACCCCTTAAAATAAGTATCTAGGTATTGTAACACCCTTATGCCTAAACCCGATTGACTTCTAAAATAACCATTAACCATTAGTGACAGGTGACCTTCATCATCACGTAAATGACTTTGGGAAAAGGTCGTAGTTTGGTTAGGCTTAGGCAACAAAACTACTTGGTTAGGTTTAGCTGTGCCTAACAGTAAATGTAAGTCTGGGTTGTAACAAGATGCTTCCACAGATGACCTATAAGGCTACTTTCCTGGTGATGACAGGCTTCATTTATTGAGCTTTGTGGCGAATTTAAGTTAACTGTTTAGTTTTCTGGCTGCAACCTTACTGTTTTGGTTACCCTCTCAGCTTTTAAGAAAATGAACCTACATTTCACTTGATTTATTACCTCAGTAAACAGTTTTTTAATGAGTTTATTTGTCAGGATGAAGCAGTTTACATTAGTTTACAATAAAGTAAGGTATGCTTTATTACCAAACCCAGATGCAGACCCAGGACCCAGATGCAGACTTGACACTTGACACGTGTAATGCGATTCAACAGTTTAATATTAAATGCAAAAACACAATGGGGTATAGAGGCAGGCAGAGGTCAAAACCAGATAGCAGTCTGATACAGACAAACAAGTCCAAGGGGCACAGGCAGAAATCTGAAATGCAAAATACAAAAAAACCCCACACACACGAGGACAAAAGCACACAAGGTAACACAACAAACTGGCAAAGAAAGAAGGGAGCACACAGACTTAAATACACAAGGAAGGGAAGGTTAACAATTAACAGGTGAAACTAATCATGGGGGGGGCAGACACAGTGGTGGGTACAGAACAAAGACAGGAAGTGTAAGTAAGACAAGAAACACGATAAATACATACAATAAATACAAAATAAAACAGGAAATAACAAACTTAAACCCAAAACCATAACTCAGGAAATAACAAACTAGAAACTCAAAACCATAACACAAGTCACACAATCAGGATATGGGCGTAGAAATGTGCATCCATGGCAGCTCCTCCCTCTCATTCTGGCTCCCAAAAAAAAAAAAAGGCAATGGCCATGATGCCACACTCGAGGCCTCAAAACCAATGGATGAAGTCATGGTGGCTACGTCGAATACTTTACACAGTGTAGCAATTGCCCAAATAAATAAAATAAAGGAGTCAAGGAAGGGTTTTTGTTTTTTTTCTCTTCCCCATCCACCTCTACTCATCAGCCCCTCTTTTCCAACCAGTAGTGGGGCCTGGACTTGCATGCATTTGGAAAGCCTGGCCCCATTACCCTCCTTTATGTTCCGGCACAAATTAGCCAGCAAGTGACGAGCAAGCAGAAGTCAGCCCTCCAATCAGTCAGCCTACCTAGGCATTTTGCGCTGTTATAGTCTGCGGAATCCATATTCATCCGACTTTGTGGATGTCCGACTCATCTGGCAAACCGACTCATCCTAGCCATCAAACAGCCTTTGGTTCTTCTATCAAGGTTCTGTGAGTTAAAAAAGCCAAACCATTTGCCCTTTTCCTGTGTCTTTCTTCTTTTTTACAAGAGCTCTATGGATTTGTCTTTTCGTTGACATTTTGTGGATTGTGGATTACAGTGGGAATACTTTAATGTTTTGTTGTTATTTTGGGGTATCGGGGAACATCCCAAATTTTGTTTTTTTGTTACTGAACTAAAATGATGAGGAATAGTTTTTGTTGCTTATTGGCTGAATGAAACTTATTGAATTGAACTTTATGTTTTTTCTAAGATATGAACTCTAATATAACCTATTGAAAACAGACTGGTGTGTTAAGTTTGTTTAAAAAATGATAGGGAGTGGGTTTTATCAATGCATTTATCCTTTGATTAAATACTTTTCTCTGGGTCAAACCGTCTATGTTTAATCCAATGCAGTGTCAAAACTTAATGTGCTGTAAGCATATGGTGTAAGAACAAAAACTACTGTCCTGTTTTATGTGATCCTGCCACTTACTTTATTCACACAGTAGAGGTTTTGTGCCTGACAGTTTTTGAACGTTATGTCTCAGCATGTGCACATACAACCATGGGCACATGTGAGAGGTGAGACACAAACACAGCTCCAGGAGTCAAACACACTTTTTCTGTCAGAGTCTCATAAATCTTTCTGGCCGCTCCTCTGGCCCCTCTTCAAGCTTCTGTGGGTCAAATCATACCTGAGAATCACAGGTGACCTCAGCACACCAGGCCTGCAAACATCCAATTTCACTTCTACTGCTGTCCGTTAGACACACACACACACACACACACACACACACACACACACACACACACACACACACACACACACACACACACACACATGTGAAATGTTCCAGTTGAGGCTTACTCTAGAAGGCATCCTTTGGCGATTTCAAACCATTGTCATGACCACAAACAGAATTGTTTGGAAGTGTTTCCACACAAATGTTGTTCTTCGCTGGGAGGAGGAGATTCTTAAGGTCATACCAACCACAGTCATCATCATCATCATAATAATCATCATTACCACTAAATAATTATGCATATTTGTGTGTAATCAAATGTCATATTACTGCCATGCCATATAAAATGTCACACAAAACCATATGGTCTAAAAAAAAATAAAGAATAAGGGTCAGCAATATGGAGAAAGTAAGCATCATGATGACAGAAGACCTCCAGTTGATCTCCTGTATATTATAGTGATAATTCAACACTGGTTCATTGATGTTTTTTGTATTGTATTTTCTTGAACAAAACCAGTTGTGTTATGCACATGAAAAGTTTTTACGTTGTGTATAACAGTAGAACCCACTAAACACACTAAAGGAAATGTATTTGAAACTAGGCACACTCAGATTGAGGTTTACACTATAAATCTTCTTCCTTTTGAGTCACATTTCAGTGGAATCTAACTGGTGGCAAATTCTAAAATTAGTGTAGTGTGGAATGTCAGATTTTGTGGAGTCCAGTAAATATTATATTAATCTATTAATACATATATATATTTTAATATTAATAGATCGATACCACTCATATCTCTGTGCAGCAGCACGAGCTGGAGCCAGAAGACTGGAAGCAGGGGGACAAAGCTCTCCTGTCTTTGTCCAAAGTGAAAAGATACACCTACCAACACCCCCTAAAGCTAAGAAATTATTACATTCTATCTTTATATTTTTGATTATTATCCATTTTATCATCTTAGCAGGAGTTACATGTTGGAACTATCTCTTAGCAGACTCCACTTTATTTATCCAAGCAGCACTTTAGTGCAGAGTGTCAGATATACCTGAAACACAGTGATAACGACAGTTCACCCGTAAAACAATAACGTTGTTGCTCCGTCATTGTGAAGTAAATATATTTTGCACAGTGTAAAGGCTTTAGAAAAATGACAGCATCCGTGATTAGATTTGTTCCTTTTAAGCCTCACTTTCACTTTGCTATTCATGCTTTGTATCTTAACCTGTCCAGCACTTTGGTCAACTGTGGTTGTGGTAAATGTGCTATACAAATAAACTTGACTTGACTGCCATAGGGCTGGATTTTTCACCGAAAAATGAAGGTTGTGTTTAAGGCACCAAGGTAGCATGTCAGCCATTGCAGAACGTAAACAGGAAGAGGCATTGTTCTCCCCGGTCATTATCCCCAGGTAACAAATGGAATAACTGTGGAAATTTTACCCTGCAAAAGAGAAAGAACCCCGCTGATGGAGAAGACAAAGAAGGAGAGTGATAGAAACCGAGGTAAAACAAAAGCGAATGGACGGGAATTCACTTTTTGAAGGAATTTTCCTTCATCCTTTTCTATTTAGTTAGTTTGTGTTCTGAGTCAGTAAAGTCAGGGATACACTGTAGGATCTGAGCTACACAACTGAACCGTTTTGAGAGCGCATGTGTGTGTGAGAGGGACAGAGAGAGATCATACTGACCATACTGATCAATTTTACATGAAGAAAAGTGACAACGTGTGTTTTATTTTCTATTTTATACATACAGTGTGAGGCTTGACGATTGGACCGTACAGTGCGAGTACATAAAACATGAGCTTTGCCTTCACATCGCAGACGATTTACTATTTACAATTAAAAAGCAATATTTCTACAATCATACAGTGTATGCCCGGCTAAGTGTTTGCATTCCCATCCACATTCCTTGCGTTCAGGCAGACCAAACATTGATAAAGTGTGGGGAGAAAGTAATCAGGAGCCTCACAGTCTGGGACACAGAGGATATGCCCTTGCTAACAAGCAAGTGTGCAGCTAAAGATATGCATGGATACTTACATTTGACTCAATAGAATTGCCACACATGGATTATACCATACACATATGATCTTGGGCCTTAAACTGTATATGCCCTTTTCAGGAAAACAGCTTTAGATTTTGGAATGACAACACTGTATCACTTGTTAACTTGTTGTCATCTTTGATTCTCCTTCATGCATCAAGCTGCAATAAATTCTTCTGCTTAAGATATCTTCTTTCTCCAGACCTAATTGCTTCGGTGCACAAGGTTTCCTTCACACACTCGAGGGAAAGCACTCCAGCGTGTGTGGAAATCTGTTCCTCCATTAATATGTGTAAAACTGACATTCTTTCTACTAGATCAGTAAGTAACAAGACCTGCCTACTTATTAATACAACCGGATGTTTACTCTGCCTTTATCACAGCACTGAGACCAGAGTTTCTCGGTCCAATTTAAATTCTTATGGTTGCCTTTGCTTAGGACTCTAGCCAAGCTGCTAGCAGTAGCGAAGTTGCCAACGCTGTCTTTGTGACTGTGTCACCAACAATAATACCACTTGGAAACACCTTGCCGAGTCAAGCTGTGCAGCGCTGTTTCCTTTTACTAGTTCAACAAGGCCGAGCCGCGTCCAAGATGAACTACCTCTGGAGCAAGACCAAAGCGAGGTCAGTCCGCCTCCAAGCAGGCTGCTGTGACGTCTCACCAACTGCAGCCAACTGGTGGCAACCCCTCTTCTCACCCTCTACCAAGTGTGCATTACAAGACTCAACTCATGTCTGTACAGGAGAGCAGAGAGAAAGGCATTTTAAAAAGTTTCTGTATTCAGTGCTCACAGACCGTGGTTACGTTTTGACCTTCCCTTTTATCATAAAAAAAATACATCTTACTTTTTTATGTGCAAAGGAAAATTCTAGATAGAAAATACACTAGTTTAACAAAACATGCAGGTTTTTTTTGGGTTTTTTTACATTTTTTATGGGGTGGGGTGAAAATCAAGCCAAATGAGTCATAAGGACTTGCATTGAAATAAATTTAATAATGCAATGTTGAGAATGTTTAGAACTAGAAATGACCAAAAATCTTGTATATATGTACGTTGTATATGTGGCTTCCCCAGCTCCTCAAGGAAGATGTGCCTCTAAAATGTTCCACTCAGGAAATCTCTGTCCAGATGATAAACGCAGGCTGATACATCAATTAGGATGACCAAAGGCCAGCACGTCTGGTCATTCACTGTGTGTGCGTGCATGTGTGTGTGCATGTAATTGGGGTGAACTATGGTGGGAGAGAATAAGAAATACCTTAAATCTTACATCCGCAAAGAGAGAAAAGATCTAAATTGACATTTCTGACCCCTTTTAGCCTACACTACACTACAATACACTAAAATGATCCAGATGATGTCATCAGTTACTTTCTTAGACCTAAAGTTCCTCCAGTGCCACAGAACACCAGCTGATAGTACTGCCCACAATGACTAAACCGATCTTGCTTTGTGAAATGATAACAAAGGTAATTTTAAAATATCCCAAATCATACTCTATTTTTGCACATTTGTCAGAATAGCAGTATTGCTGATTTGCCTGCCAAGACTGATCATCATGTTACCTAAAACATTGTTGCCAACCCTTATCTAAGGAATGTAGCTCACAACATCAGTTTATCACTAAATTATTTTGGACTCAGCATACTGTCATTAATTGTGATTGGCAAAAGCCTCATTTGTTGAATGTCATCTTAGAGAAATTAAGTCACCTACAGAGGTCCATATAGCCAGACAGTTTAGTACTGTGTTGATACAGAATACACCAGAGGTACCCTACTTCCACCCTGTTTATAGTTTTGGCATGTGAAAGGATCTGTTTCCATTGTTTTAGCGTACTGACGCTGGAAGTGTCTGACTTCAGCTGTCAAACTGTTAATTAACACAGATTGAGATGAGAGAATTAAATTAGAGTGGCAGAAATAATTTTAGTCCATGGCTGAATATCCTGAGGGACAGGGAAAAAAAGCTTTGGGATCTCCTGCTTAATTGTGCAAGTGCAATTAATTTCTTGTCTCTTTGTCCTTGTCTTCCAATTGCTCATTTAATCATAGAAGAATGGGTAAAAACATCCTGGTTGTGGAAAAAGACATTCAAGGCACATGGGACGGGCATGGGTGTTAACTTGCTCTTACACAATACACAAATTCTTGATATGACATGAAAAACATGCAGACACAGTACTGTTGCACTATTGATGCTCCATTCATTGGTTGGTCTGTCATAATCTCTACAACAGGTCAACATCAGTGTCCTGTCAGGCGCACAGAGCGCATGTTGAAAAATTTAGCTGGCACAATTGTAATGTGAAAGCAAAACCAACCAGATCAAATGGATACAATGTAGCAAAAACATGAACCTTGGTCCGGACTTTCAGGTGTGAAAGCACCCTATGAGTCCTAATCATATTGCAGGTTAAGTTCACCCGAACAAAACACCAAATAAATAAATTGAGTTGATCGATCAAACTTCCATTTTCAAATGATATCCCAGGGTGGGAGACACCACTGATTGTCATGATCATTTTGGCAAGGTGTCAAGAAGTCAGTCTGATCACTGTAAACGTTTTAACATTGCAGTGACACTGGTGCGTAATGCTGCATGATGGATACACGGACTCTGTTAATGGAAGAATTCACAACATGTTGGATGTTGTGGATTCTTCACTTCTTCACCACCTCACCCACAAACTCCTTGATCTCTGTGTCAGAAAAACTAATTTTCTTCATCTTCCTCTATGCTGTTTCCATGACTCATCTGGTCTTTTTAAGAAAAATATTGCTCATTTACAATTACTACAAAACTCAGCTGCACGTGTGCTGACGAGGACCAGAAAGAGAGCACACATTACGTCAATTTTAAAATCTCTGCATTGGCTTCCTGTGTGCTTCAGAATTGATTTAAGATCCTTTTATTGTTCTATAAAGCTCTAAATGGTCTTGGTCCTAGCTATTTATCAGATTTGCTTTGATCCTTTGAACCATCTAGAACCCTCAGGTTTGCAGGTAGTGACCTTATAATAATTCCTAAAGTCAGAACAAAAATTCACTGTGAGGCATCTTTTTATTACTATGCCCCACATCTGTGGAACAGCCTGCCTGAGGACCTGAGGGCAGCAGAGAGTTTTAATATGTTTAAAAGCAAACTCAAGACCTACCTCTTTAGTCTGGCCTTTAATTGAATTTTACCTATGTATTTATCGCCTATTTCATTAATAAACTTTAGTCTGTTTTACTAGTTGGTATATCATTTTATTACTATTAAATTATTTATCTATTTTACACATTATCTTTTATTTTTGTTCTGACTCATTTCAACACATATACTTTCTTTTGGTATTTTATTTTATTTTACTTTGTGCCCTTATCCTTTCATTTACTTCTTATTCACTGTTTGGTCTTAATTTATTTACTTCATCTCTCTACTTTTAGTTTATATTCCGCCTCTGGTGTTTCCTCCACTTAGGGGCCGTCCACGCCGGGGGCTCTGACTATGGCCTTGGCTGTTGGAATGCCATTGTGGAGGTCATTCTGGCTCGGGTGGATGGGGGAGTCCGGATCGCAGCCTTATGATTGAGGTGTTGGCTCCCCTGGCCGCTTGTGTTGGGGAGCATTTGCGGCGGCATTTTTGTGGTTGCGGTTGTGGCCCTTTATGATAGTGTTTCCTCAATTCCTGTCTCTTAACTCCTGTTTTTAATGAATACTGTTCTTATTTTTGTGCTTTATTTATTTATGAAATTATGGCTGTGTGTGTGTACGTGTGTGTGTGTGTGTGTGTGTGTATGTGTATGTGTTGGGGGGTTATTGTTTTATTATGTGAAGCCCTTTATGTTACATTTTGTTTGTATGAAAAGTGCTATACAAATAAAGTCTGATTGATTGATTGATTGATTGATTGATTGATTGATCAGCAGATTCATTTCTGTGCATAAACATTCATAAGGTGCTTTGCATTGACCATTTATGGTTGAATATGGGCGTGTAGAGGGTGGGCTATGAGGCTGATCTATGTGCGCACATTTCCAGGTGGACTCTGATCAGTTTTATGAATCTGAATATGTTTTGGGTCATTTTTGGCTTCTGTGCACACAAACACTCTTAGAATAGATCCTACACACCGTTTTATAAATGAGACCCCTGGACCCCAAAAGCACAAGTTTCCTTCAAGATGGAGCAGGCTTTCACTAAGGAGAAATAAATAAATGTGATTCTGAAGATCTTGGTCATGAACTTTACCAAACAGTGAGGCAAACATGGTTGAAACCAAATGTTTTCGTACCATTAAATGAAGCAATGTTACCTACTCCCATGCTGCTCATGCTACTAAACACACACCCTAAACTACTTTCAATTTAACCTCCAAACGTTAACGTCCAAATGTTGCATCCTCAACGTATTGGTCAGTACATGCTACTTGTATGCATTTGAAAGATTCTCTGTGGAGTTTCCTTGTGAAATACACTGTTATCTGACAAAGTTCCCAAATGTTTGTTGACTTACTATTTTTTTTCCGGAGCTTTCAAAAAGTTCTTCATCAGGAGACAGAGTTTTACTCAGTTGTCACAGAGATGAATCTGGTAATATCTATTATGATGTCATTCATAGCACTTTTAACTTCTCATCAGTATTGCCTTGAAGTAACGCATCAAAGTTGATTATGTGCAGTCTTCTTCACTGCTTTAACTCCACAAGGTAGGTTTAATGTAAAAATTACTTGCAATGAAATAAATTGCCTTTCCTGCAGGAGTGGGTGTGGTATTTTTATTGACCGTAAACACAACAAATCAGGCATCAGAAAACTGAAGTCCCCAAGATATTTGTTTGGATCAATCACTTGTGGTTGTAATCGACAATGTTTCCAGTAAAACCAACCAAATTAATTTCCCAATACTTGCCCACTGCTGTATTTCTCCCAAAGCAAATAAGTTTGGCCAAACTACTGTATGTGAAGAGGTTGAATTAGTGAGATGAGATGTTTTGTATTCTTGTACCTTCTTGTAACAGCTTCCAAAGAGCTGCTCCCATGCTACCTTCTGCTCTTTGTGGAAGCTGGAAGTCTGGAGCTCTCTGTAGGCAGATATCAATTGCACTTAATCAGGACCTTTGTGCTGAACACCTCTAACTGCTCTGTGCCAAACACTTCTCTGAATAGTTTAAGGGCACTGACTTTTTTAAAATGTGTCCTTTTTTTCATCCTTAGTCTCCGCCACGCTGATTACAGCCTCCTGTAGACTCACAGAAGAGCTTGGTGTGTTTGATTGAATTTAGAGAGCAATTTGTTCAGCAAGGAGAGACACAGTATAATCCAGTCCCTACAGACCGCCCGAGTAACTGTTTGTTTTCTATTAATAAGCATGTGTTTGTGTGTACGTGTGTGTGTTATGTCTGGTTACTTTGGTTTCTTCATTTGCATGTGTGTGCTTGCTTTGGGGTATTCATTTACAAATGTATGTGTGTGATTGTTGGTGTTTATGAATAAACATACATTTGTCTGTGTTGATATTCTAATCTATTCTACTCCACTTCACATCCCAGCCAATCAGGTTAGATGATTTTCTGCTTTAATTTGAACTTTCAAAGAAGTCACCAGATGTCTGAGAATGCTCTGTCGCAGATGGGCTGGCTGCCCTCATAGTCAGCGCTTCATTAATGCCCTTGAGGCATGTCAACAATGTATACGAGGGATGTATTTTAAACAGCACAATCTACATATTGTTGTTGCTGCAACACAAACATTAGATTTCAAGTGAATACCTGGAATGAAAACACATTTTACTCATTTAACAACATCTGACAGTTAAATTATATTAGGTGATGATGACTGAGCATTCAGTTACACTTTTGTTTCTTTCATTTTTCAGCCCACGTTGTGATTTTTTGAAAATCATGGTAAAATGCTAAATGGACTTTCGCTTTACAACACTTGACACATTCACCCATTCACACACACATTCATACACTGGTGGCAGAGACTACCATCTAAGGTGCCACCTGCTCATCAGGAGCAGTAACCATTCGCATATGCACTCACACACCGAAGGCTATGCCTTCGGGAGCAATTTGGGGTTCAGTATCTTGCCCAAGGACACTTCGACACGCTGTCACGCAATCATTGACTTTTATTCATCAAAGGAAAGTCAACTGCAACAGAGCTGCACATGTTTTTTTCTCAACAACACATTGCCTTCAAACCAGACAAAGTAGAAATATAGGCAAGCAGGTGGTGCAGCTGGAGCCAGTGGTCCCACAGGTCCTATGTTCTCAGGCATGTCAATATCATGACTACATACAGTATGACTTGTTCAAGCAGTTATAATGTGTAAGTATCTAAAAATAAAGATTATTTTAATACATTGATTATTTGATACATTGTTAATGTATCAAAACAGAGAATTATCACTTGAATCCCTAGCTCCCCTTGGGTTTATCAGCTTAGGCAGCTGTCTTCAGCTAAAGCTGTGAAAACCCACAGTACACTACCTGCTCAGCACTGAACAGACACAATTAGAGACCAGCTGGTGAAAACTGAGCAGCTAAATAGACAGGTTGATTTTTGGTCTCTATCAACTCCTGAGTAAGCAAAGCTAATAGACAGTGAATGAACTTATCTGGTGGACACGCCTCCAAATTAATAATAATATCGCTCTGTGTCTGCTGAGTGCACAAATAAGCAACCGTTTGCTAACAAGTTCACCATAGGCGTTTTGGGACCGAACATTTTTGGGGACCTTCTGAGAACTGCCTACTGGGGAGCTCCCCAGTGAAAAAAGTTCTACATTTGAGGTTTAAAAAACATGTTTTAATGACCCATACTGAGTTGCTTATCAAACAAGGGGATTAGTAAAAATGGCTCCAACAAAATGGTCCGATGAAAAACCGGTTCTATAGTCTCCTAGACTAGACTCCTGAGTTAATCACTAAACAGATCCGGGTTTACGAGTCACTTGAGTCATTATCACCAAGAGCATAGAAATCCTACCGTTGAAACACAAGCCCACTGTCTCCAACTACAAATAAATACATTCAAATGTAGGCTACTACAGTGAGTATACTGTTTGTGCATTTGTAGTTTTGATTTAAGAAATGAAACATTGTTTTTTTGCGCTGTGGAAGTCTAACCCACTCCATCAGTATCAGTGATTAGAGTCTGCTGTAATGTTTCGTGCTACAGCAGAAGTTTCACTGATTCACTCAGACAGGACGGGTCTGGATCTGCAATACTGTTATGTTTCTGGCTCTGTTGCAGGAAGTCTCCCTGATTTCAGTCCACTCCGCTCATGTGAGTCCTCTGAGGCAAACACTGACGTGAACCACCTCCTCTTGTCTGTGATAACTTGTGGAACTTATGGACTAGGCGATGGACTGGGGTAGCCTATGTTAAAATTATATTGTACAGGTTATAAGGTGAGTAGTGAGTGACGCAATTAATCCTTTTAATTTGTATATGTTCTCTGGTGTTAGCAGCAATTGTATGACCGAAAGGATCCAAGTTAATGGAGACAGCAGACTCGACACTCCCGGATCAGTTAAAGGTTCCGTAACTTTGTTCTGAGTGAGTCACTCATTGACCAATTCTAAACACTATGGCATGTCTTGCTAACTAGTTTATTACCTATAATAGTGACCAACACATTATTTCCAAGGTTGTGTAGAACATCATTAGCCAAATATGTTGGACACTGGAGACTCTGACCTGACTGTATAGCATCTTTTAAGTGTCTGATGTGTATTTATGCTGTAACTCTGTTACTAATGCATGAAAAAACTATATTACTACAGTACAGTACACTATGTTGTTTTGCGATGACCTGTCATGGCTTTAACAATCCCCTTTATACTGGGATCTGCTCAGCACCTACTTTGCTCTCTACAGATCTGACCTGCCAGCTTCTCTTTAGTTTGGAGTTAAAAGTGAGCATGTGTTATAAAGATTCTGAATTGTCCCTGACAGGTTCAACCAGTACCAGAGATTCAGACTTGCAATAAAAAAAATTTAAAAAAACAAACTATTCTTCTCCAGGGAACTGTTGTGGAAGATTGTTGTTAAAGGACTCTGAACATGATTGAATAAACACACCAAGACACTGATAGGGTAGAAGTAAAATATATATTGTAATTACAAGATAGGAGACAATCAAACCTTATCACAAGAAGTCAAAAGGAGAGTCTCTCAGAGGAGATTACAGTTCCCTTTTTTTAATAGTGCTTTCAAGACAAATAACTTTGTTTCATTTGGCTATCTTTACAATTAGTCAAAAACATTATCCAGTGGGATAGAAACCAAAGGTTGTTCAAGCGCTGTCCATGTGTTGGAGTTGGCTGGACATGTACAGTATGTACAGAACATCTGCATTAACTTAACATACTTTGTCTATACTATAGATCATCCACTACCTTTTTTGGGGCATAAGAATAGGATGTCTTGACCTATGGGCCCCTCTAAGAATAGCAAGAACAGAACATCTCTTTTTCACCCGAGTGAATAAATGACAAAACCAGTAACTTTTCTTTCACAAACCTTTCACCTCTGATATGTTTCAGTAGAAATGTTAAGCTCAATTTATTAAGTTGCTGTTTCCATTTTTGATCCAGAAGCTAAGGATGCCTATGTTGATTTACCCATGTGGTAATCAAGAGGATGATTCCTATAATTCTGGTGATACTCCAACCTTTCCTGTGTTGCAATGAATCAAAAACTCCACTTCTATGCAAGAAACATCCAAATATCTTCAGAACATTGCCATAGAAATTCCTCAGCACATTCATGCATGTCAAATGTTCACTACATGAACAAACAAAGAATGACTGTCTGGTCAAAGCAAACACAACTAGACATGGCTCGGCTTGTCAAGCTTTGGGTTTCTCAGCTTGCTGAAGTGATAAACACGTGATATCTAAAGAGTCTGAAGGGTGTTTTAAAAAATAGATTGCACGGTGGAGGTTCAAATGTTGGCATATTAGCTTACTACCCACAGTAGCAGCCAAGCATCACCTCCAAAGCAAAGAGTTAGTATATCATCATCTTATGAGATTACTTTGTGGTGTTGCAGGTGATGTTAGAAAACATTGTTCATGACTGCCATATACACTGTATTGTTGTCTCACTGACAACAGCTCTGCCCTGCTCTTTATTGGATATGGGGAAGGTTTCACTCCAGCAACACTCGCTATACTTGTTACCCAAGATAGCATTATGCTTCACTGATTAGTCATCATCCTACAAGCCTTTTCTTTTGTAAAGGGAACCATATGTTTTGAAGATCAACATTTAAGAATACATAGTATTTCTGTGTTGCCTGTCAAAATATGTATTTCTATAGCACCAAATACAGTTGTGCTATTATGAAAAAGCTGTTTAATCTTACATTTTTCATCATTGATAGTAGAGCCAACTGGCTATGCTGCAGTACAGCAGCAATGCTTCTTGTTTACTCCCATGTCTTCATTGTGAGGATGATGACTTTTTTTTAACCTGGGACATATGTTACAGGCCTCAAGCACGAGTAACCCATAACAGGTGTGCCTCGGAAGCAGAGACAGGAAATGTTAGTTGCATTCGTTCAGCAGGCTGTTCTGTCTTTATTAAACAGTAATTGTTTCACTTCTCCTCTTCATTTAAACAAACTTCTGTCTGACAACTTTGTTTCACAGTTCACAATAATTCCTCTTATAACTACATTATAATTTACAATTCACAGTGCAAATCGGACCACTGCGATAACATATACAAATCTGTTGTTAAACAGAAATACTTAATTTACCCAATACTGCTGTAAAGTCTTAACGTGCCCAATAACTCACCTTAAGCTGCTGCTGCTAAACAGCTTCCACAATATACTTAAATCATTAGCTTTGACACTGTTAAGCCTGTCAACGCATTTCATTGTTTTACTACCTTCATAAACACATTTACGAAATATAAACAATACATTAATTAGAAAAAAACACAGCCATTTTACATTACCAAAATACACCTATTCACAGTTTTACTATGACGTGACCAGAGTGAGCGATGAGAAACATTGAAATACATTTACAAAAAACATTAATCTCGCTCATTTAACAAAAGTTTACCTTTAACTTAAATCTTAGTTAAACAAAATACAGCAAGGTACATGTGTCAAAGAGCATGTATCGAGAGTAAATCCGCCATCTTGTTACACTGTTTACACAGGAGCTAGCAAAACGTCAGCGCAGTAGGCAGGAAAAAGTTTCTCAATGACAAAAACTTCTACTTTCGACATCAAACTTTGTCCAAACGACATGACAAAGGTGTTAAAAGTCCTTGGGAGTGCCTTGTGATGAGATAACACACACTACTAACCTGTTTTGTGCAGGAAAAGCAGAGACAGGAGATGTTAGCTGCGTTCATTCAGCAGGCTGTTCTCTTACTGAGGAGCGAAAGCTCCACGCATTCCTGCTAAAACTAGCGCTCACCTAAGTAGACACTTCCCCTAGCAGCACAACTAAGCAACTGCACCTTCAAAAATCCTCAAAAGCCTTGTTACAATGTATTAAATCTGGTCTTTTTCATAGATAAATACATAAAACAACTCAACAATTATGACCATACATTTGTTGGTGTCACACATACCAGGGTCCTTTTTTAAAATCAAGTCAGCCAGAGATGGAGTCTTTTTTTCTTTTTCTTTTTTCTAACTAGAGGTAAGCGTATAGTAAAGTGAATTGGCTAGATAGTGCTGATAAAACTTGCAAGTGACAATTTTCATTTCAATCTAAACAAAATTGATGGTCACAGGAAATGAGACGGTATGTTGACCTCTTTGTATTATCAAGGCCCCATATTTAATTGCTAGGAATTCTGAGAGGTATTATCATTGTAGACTGCATATGTGCTGTGTAAGAATGAAAAGCTTCACAGGTATAGCAACAATAAATAATGGAAGCAGGGCTTAATGAAGCATCATTTTGGACACTTAAAAATGGTCTGCCAGCACATCAACAGGACAAATGGTGAACTTAGCATACACGTATCATAATCTATGAGGCAGACTGCATTTAGAGATCTGTACCTATTTGTGTCTGCTGCCTTCACAGTCACACTGAAGCTTATGTAACAATCACAACATGATCTGTCATTCCTTAGTGTCAGTGCAGACTCATTCATTCTGTCATAGGATACAGTGTGCAACACTGAGCCCTACAGTACAGGTGAATACAGTATAAGAGAGTACACTATTTGAGCACTAGACTGAGACTAAAGTCTGCACTTGTTTTATGTCTTTTTAAACTCACTGTACCTGCTCAGCACCAAACAGCAGACAGACACAGTTAACGACTAGCTGGTGAACATAGTGAAGCCATTGCTGTAGCCAGTATTTTAGAAATACCCATGAGTCATGAGTCCTTGCACCTCTATGGGGTTTCGGGGGAGTACCACAACCCCCTTGGCATTCATTATACGATAAGTCACAAATATGGCCAATTATTGTTTCACTGTCAAACAAATTGAGCACAGGAGCACAACTGCAGTATCTTTCAGGTCTGATCTGAATTGCCTGACAAATGCGCTAACACTGGTTATTCAAGTTCATCCAAACAATAAACCAAAATCTTATATTCACACATTTTATGAAGTGAAAAAATGAAAATCGGGTTTATAAAATATAGTTTAACAAAGGGAGAAGCTGTAGCTTAATTTTTTAGATATACCTAAAGACTGTTACAGCCAGGGCCCTGGAAGTCAACCATAGCATTAAAATGCAAAATAAAAAAGATATATTTAAAGAAAATTAATAAAGTTAATAAAGTTTTTTTTTTAAAAAACTGTCTCTGTGTGTGTGTGTCCTATTGTAAATCAGTGTTAGAAAAGGTAAAAAATAATGTTTATATTTATATGTTAAAAAACTTGTGAAATACAAATGACTGTAGTTTGAAATGTGTTTTCATTAAGACAGTAGATATTAAATAGCTTGTTCTCATCCCCAGCTCATCAGATATTGATGTTTTGTCATGGCCCTTTGCGTCTCATCCAGACGCACAAGGTATACCCTTTGGCGTCAGGCAGAGACACACAAGTGTTTAATGCACCTGAAATGTAAAGCTGTCCGTGTCAGTTTCAGACGACTTGAACAGATGACATAGCCCGACGTACTTTCCAAAGCAAGAAAGTGCCAAGAGAGGTAGAGGTCGGGGTTGAGTGGAGGGTCACATACACGACTTTCACCCAGTAGACCGGAGTTCGCATCCCGTTCAAAGATCCACCAGTCATTTCCTGAACCTAACCATGTGGCTTTTGTGCCTAAACTTAACCAAAGTAATGTAGACCTTGTGTGTCGGGATAAGAAGCGAGGGGCGCATGACAAAACCTTTTTTTTTTTTTTTTACCTTTTTGACAAGGTTTTATACAATTGACCTGTTTTTTTCTGGTGGTATGCGCTAGAATGGATACCCAGTTTGTACAAAAAAACCCAAAACATACTAATGACAATTTTTTAACTTAATTATAGCCACGAAGGATGGAGAAGATTACAATATTTATTAAACCAATAAAAGAGATGCTGGGTCTTGATGTAGAGAATCTGATCAGCATACTCAGGAGCTGAAACACACAGAGACAGAGGCACAGTGCAGCTCAGAAAAAAACATATAAGAGTATTTTTGTTAGAACCTTATCCTTTATTACATTGTTTGACCATACAAATTAGACATGACCAAAGTAGTAGCAGTTCTGAATATTAGCATGAAGTCTCGTCCACTGGCAGCTTCAAGACAATAATTCAATATCTGTATCATCTTTGAAATCTCATCAGTTTGTTCTTGTTTTGTTTCATTTTATTATTGGTCTAATTGTTTGTTTTTTTTGTTTTGTAAAGCGGCCGTGGGTACCCTGAAAGGCGCTATATAAATCAAAGTTATTATTATTGCTATTATTATTATTTACTTCCTGAGTACAGCGCAGTAGTTCCTGCCAGCCCCCCCCAAACCCATCCCAAACCTGGCAGGGCTGCTGTTCATTAGAGGGACTTTTTTACCTTGATGTGTGATGTGGATGAGGGTGACAGCTCTATTTGGTTGCATATTACGAATACAGTGCTCACTAGAAGAATAGGGCATGTGCTGGGGTTTGTATGGGAGGAGGGACAGAGAAGAAGGTTTTCTATTGTCCGTAATTAAACAAGAAAGCTGCTGGTCACTCAGCCCTCTGACACTCTTGTGACTCAAATTGTGATTATGAGATTGCATGTCATCGGATTTGGGTGATATCACCTCACATACACATTAAAAATTGCCATATGAAAGCCATACTCAGATAGAATGGCTTTTCTTCTTCTCAAATATGCAAAGGCACAGCTGTGATTATTAGGGTACATAATTGTGGGAGATATACAGCACAAAACCAGAGAGAAATTACAGTTATAGATTGGGATAAACAGTCTGTGAGTTATTAGTCATGAGTAAAGAGCCTTTCTTTCTCAGACAATATGCTCATTTTTTCTTTTAGCAACCTAGTCTTCTTAAAGTTTTGTTCATATATGGCTAATGTCCATGAGACAATTTTTATCAAAATAACAAGGGCGTATTTTTAGAGAACAAATCTACAATCTGCTCACCCCGGACACAAAATGTTCAGTGCAAAACGTTCACTGTCGATTCATTTTAGTAAGGTACCTACAATAGCCGCCCCTGACACTTACCTACAATAGCTATTTACAAAGATAGCTATTTTTATATCTAAAAGTGAAGAATTCTAATAAATATAAAATGTCAAATTAAAATGCAGAATTTCAACGACCAGTTACAGACGTGTTCGCACACTACTAGCTAACGTCTACCATGGCTAGCTAAAGTTCCCTTGGACGCAGTGGCAC
Source organism: Hollardia meadi (assembly GCA_037974645.1). NCBI lineage: Eukaryota > Metazoa > Chordata > Actinopteri > Tetraodontiformes > Triacanthodidae > Hollardia > Hollardia meadi. Next base: position 16,885 of record JBBPCS010001225.1, on the reverse strand, counting down.
AAAAAGGTATTTGAAACGAAGAAGTGATTTGGGAGACAACCCTGTGCCAGTAAAAGTTCTAAAGTGTGTGGTGAGAAAATATGACCCTAGCTACAATGCATTTGACAACCATTTTTTTGACAATCACAATTGGGCCTTAACTTGTAAAAGGTTGAGAACCCCTGCTGTAGAATACCTGAGATCAGTTTTCCATTTAGCAGCAACAGCAGCTCAAGGTGAGTGTGTTCTTGATTGTCCATATGTAAGCAGTATAATTAGGTATCCCACATGCTGCTTAACAGTACACCTCAGTCTCATGAATGCCTGCATTGTCATCTGAATACCAATGGCCATCTGCAATAATACCTGGTGCCTGTTTTCAGAGGACTATAGTCATGAGTAAATAGGAGCAATTTAGAAAAATCCCTGTCAACTATGTCTTATTAACAGCTCCACAAACTAACACCAAACACATGGATTGAAGGTAAATTACATTTAGCTGACACTTTCATCCAAAGCGACTTACACACATGCACTCACATACCGATAGCACAGCATCGGGAGCAATTTGGGGTTCAGTATCTTGCTCAAGGACACTTTGACATGTAGACCGGGGATTGAACTGCCAGCTTCTGATCACTGGGCAATCACTCTACCACCTGAGCCACAGAAGCCCCAGTTGCTCTATACAGTATATGCTGCATCTAAAACCTGCCTCTATTCATGTCTCAGTCTGACTGAAGGCAATACAATGTGAAGAGAGAACAAGAAAGTGAGAGACTAGAATGGAGACACAAACAAGAGACAGTGGAGCAAGAGATCCACCCAAGTTGCATTAGATCCTGTTAAATTCATTTTTGCCTGACCACACATTTTGTTCGCGCCCCAAGGCATGCAGAGTGCCCGTTTTGCATATCAATTCACTACCTATGAGCCAGGACCAGGGCTAGACCCCCTACATACCACAAACAGGCCACTCACTAAAGCCCTCTGTATTACAGCACACAACCTCTGGCATACTGTCACAGCAATCTGCCCGGCACTGCCATAAATCAACTACAACTATGCCCCCATTATCAGCTCATGTCAATGAGAACAGACAAGGCGTGGACTTCAAACACTGTGGTATTAATGTACTGTATATTAGATTCATTGGAGTCCAAAGGGAGGGGGTTGACTGAATCACAGATGCCGTTGCTCTCAGCTCGGAGATAATTCACTTAATATGCATCATTCTGTCTTATTTCTTTCAGCTCTCTCGCCCTCGGTCAGCTTGGCCTAGTTTGACTGTAGCAGCAGCATTGTTAACCTCTCCATTCCTGTCCATTCCTTCCACTGAGTTGAACTTTGGATTTATAGAAATAGGCCACGCATTCATTCATTGGAGTCTGGGTCAAATTGAAGTGAAATTTGAATCTGAAGTATTGCAGGGCTAGGTACAATCACTCCAGCCGCTTCAAGTAACTATTAATGTAAGATCCATGTTTACTGTTTTTATAGTATTGCCTTTGCCGAGGCATGGCTATATTTTCTCTTACTCATTACTTTTTTTTGCTTCAGGCAAGTCCAACTTTCTTGGTTTTTTTGTTGAGTTACAAATGGAAGTTCTCAGTGTTTGATTAATGACGTGCCATCTCTTATCTTTATGGTTCAGTCACATCCACACGAAGCGAGACCAGAAAACATCTCCTCAAATTAGCTGTAAGCAGCTAACACAAAAAAGTCATCATCAGGGGCCACAACCCTTCTAGTCAGTGTCGACCTGCCTCATTGGTCATTGGAGTGCAACATCATTGGGCTTCAGCCAAGCAGTTGTCAGGCCGGCATTTGGGGGGACTCTATTCACGGGCCAGCAGAGCCAATCCATCTGGTGCAAATTGACAAGCCATGAGTGCCGTGTGGGTTATGAGGAATAATATCAGCTGCAGGTGTCATGACTTGTGTGCCAAAAAAATGAGGAACAGGGTTGGGCCAGATGCAGACACCGACAACAGGACAAGTTACGTTCAGTGATCATTATTAAGCAGAAGGCTTACAGGATGCAGAGGCAAACACACTGGGAAGGCTGGGATGAAGGCACACTGGGTAACACGACGAACTGGCTGAGACAATGGGGAACACAAGGATTTAAATACACAAGGGAGAAAGGTTAACAAGACACAGGTGAAACTAATCAGGGCGGGGAAGACAATCACAAAGGAGGGAAAAGAACAAAGACATCAAGAATGAAGCAGGGTAAGACACAAGAGGAAATGACTACAAAATAAAACAGGAAAAAACAAACTAGGAACAGGAACTAACACAGGAATATACAGTAAACTAGAAACTCAAAACCATAACACACTAAAACCAAAACCATGACATAGGATATACATCAATGTAAATCCAGTGTCATCTGGATCTGCATCCAGGAGGCCTTGTTTCTAATACAGATTGCTGTGTCAGTAGTAGTAGAATCTCTGTTGTGGAGCAAGCTGACAGAACAGGAACTGATTCTATTTCTTCCACCATCAATCCCCTTGTTACACTCATTACAATTAGTAGAACCCCCTCTATTGTGAAAGCCCTGGAACAACACTAATGGCAAATTACAGGTTAACATGATGTTAGAGTCAAACAATTTATTAAACATGACTTATTTTAGAGTTGTATGAAGCTCTTTTATTTTGTTTACTGTTCTTAACCAGCTGCTGTATTGACCTTATTCCTAGCCCCCATGATACCTTGCGTGAATTACGGGCACGACTTCTGTCACTGAACCGTAACCGGCGTTTTCCATGGTAACGGTACACAAATCCTCTTTCTTAGAGCGATTTGGAAAACGTGGGAACACTCCCTGTTACATCTCAGACGAGATATTGTGATCATACCTCTCTACCTTCTGCTATCGAGGGATGGGAGGACAACCTGAAGAGGTGGCCTCAGATAACGTACAGTGTAATTATTATGCTAGTGTACGTCGTACGCAGCTGCAACTCCATGGAATATAAAATGTTCTGATAGTATTATTCACTTTTTTCAATGCGTTTTGTAATGACAGTTAGACGTAGCCCGACAACGAATTTTGATGTGGGATTTACTGTGTTGGCTTTTTGTGGACAAAATTGAATGAGCACTCATACGGCGTTTTGGTCTCTTCAAGTTTAGGTTTTTCAGCCACATTCTTTTGGATCCCTCGTCTGTAGGTAGGTGATGGAAACTGTACCGTTGGTCACAGGAACAATCTCTTTTTGTTTCGGCTTCATGTTCAAAACACTGTTATTGAAGCCAAAAATTTAGCTTTGCTTAGTCTGGCTGTTAGCACAACCGCGAACAGCACAAGTATCAGAGCTCCACAAGGACATTTATATCTGTTAAATATGTTGCTAAATTGAAGATGAATTACTTTAGAAAGGACCGCTGTTGTCCGCCAGCCACCATGGTTAGCCACTAGGACTAACCTATATACAGTCAATGGGACTAACTAACTCATCGCTACTTCCGCTATCAAACCGGAAGTTACACACATAATCATTTCTACTGTAGCACCCCTGAGAATAAGGTGGATATTCTCTTGTACCTCTTTGCGAACTTGATTTTAATTTAAGATATAACTCTTTCTTATTTTCATTTGCTCCCCAGCGCTAGGACAAATAAAGTTTTGTCTCATCTGATCATATATACATTTTTTATAGTATATTTATTTATTACAAAGTGTATATCCAACAACTATACACTAAATGAAAATACAACACATTCAACTTCAATTCATACAACTGTCTAAAAAATCAAACAATGTTAAAAATCAAACAAAATGAATGATTTACTCATAATGACACATGAATGTTTTCAATAAATTATAAAGTGAAGCTGGAGGAAAAAAACAAGTCAAAGATAATTCGATAATTTCCCTCATGTCAGAATTTTTTCATGACAGTGATTGGTAAATATCAGACTTTTGTTTATTTTGAGGCAGGTTTAGCACAGAATGAATCGAGGGTCTGAGGACAGAGGATGTCGTACTCTGTACAGGCTGTAAAGCCTGCTGAGGCATTGTGATATGCATAGGCGCCAATCAAAAAATAAATGAATAGGCCTACATACATAAATGAATAAATACTGCATCTTTAAAAGTGAATCTGTTCATTCTACTATTACTATTATTGGTGTACGTGTTAACTGTGAATCGCATTATCCAATTAAAATGGTTACAGCTCTGTGCGTGTATACGTTAAGGAGCCATAGTCATGCAGCCAACTACAAATGTAATGCTATGTTAGAGTCAGCTAAACCAGCCTTATTGTAGCTACCTACACTGTATGTAGGAGAAAACGGTGATTAACAGGTGAGAATGGGCACATTTTTGTTTAAAAAACCAAGAGCTGCTGAACGTAAAGGCAATAAAAGTGAGGCCTCCACCACCAATGAGCAAGCAGCAGCAACGCCATTAACACAGACAGCAGGAGTCATGGAGGAACCTGCAGCAGCAGCAGCGGTAGCACCACCGACACGGACAGTGGGAGTCAGGGAAGAAGCTATTGGGCTAGCTGGAAAGCTAAATTTCCATGGATTGCCTTTGATGTAGCATGAAACAAAGTGGTTTGTGAAAGATGCTCGGCTGCGGACATTATGCGGCCCCATTCACGGCTATCGCACGTGACAAGGATTTGTACGAGGCTTTTGTAAAAGATGGCTTTTCACTCAATGTTCCTGTGACCTCTTGCACCTCAGAACAGTCTTTCTCAGGCCTGCTGCGTCTTAAAACTTGTCTACGCTCCACGATTGGACAAGGAAGACTAAGCCACCTTGCCATATTGAACTGTCACAAAAACATTGCAAGGAACACAAACCTGGATGCCATAGCCAATGAGTTCATCTGGCGTACTGCTATGAGAAAAAAAACTAAAAAGAAAAAGAAAGCCTGCCAGCCGTGACTTTTTTCTTTTTCTACATTTTTTTAATTCTTTTAAAGTAGGCTACTGTGTATGCTAGGCATGTCATGTGTTAAATTGTGTTTTGGATGTCTGTGTGTAATGTCTTCATAGTTAAATTGTTTGCATAGCTATTGCTCTGGTTCGTATTGAAATATTAGGATACACATAGGCTACATATATATGTATATATATTTTTTTTAAAGTTCTTTTTTGCCTTTATTTGATAGGGACAGTCGAAGAGAGTCAGAGAAGGGGGGAGAGAGTGGGGGATGACATGCAGCAAAGGGCCCAGCCTGGAATCGAAGCCGGGCCGCTGTGGTAAGGACTCAGCCTTGGTACATGGGGCGCCCGCTCTACCAGGTGAGCTACTGAGCGCCCCTAGGCTATATATTTTGATGTGAATGCGGCAAATATATACTGAGTGATTAGTGTCAAGGTATGGTAGACCTACGTGATAAATAATACCAAGTTATTCACATGGTATTTTTTGGTATTTAGGTATTGCTGTTGGTTGTACTATTATACACGCAAGTGACATAGTGTTGTGTTTTGGCCAATGTGTGTGTGTGGCCCGGCTCAGCCGATTGAAATAATTAAAAGGGGAGCTTGTTTGTTTAAAAACACTAAATACTACAATACGAAAATATAGTTAAAAAGCCAACAATGCCACCTAGGATTGAAAGGAGCCTAGGACTCCATAAAAAGGCAAACAGGTTCTTTAAAATCAGGAGTGAGCAGAGTTAAAACCAGTTAACAGTGTAATTAAAAAAAGGTTTAATATTATAAAACCAGAATAAAATGTAAACACGATTTAAAGCTCTATAATGTCTCTTAAACGAGGTCCCTAACATTCCTCTCTGGGTCAGTCACTGTCCTTTGGCAGGAGAAACCTTCGTCCCCAAACGCCAGCCGTCGCGTCGCGTCGCCCTCAGCTTCCCGTCTTACCCCACAGGCAGTTTTCCAGCCCCTCGGATCCCGCTGTCGGCCTCCGGCGCTCCGCCCGTCGGATTTCCTGGGCGGTAACAGCAGCGCTACCGACCCAGGCTGGAGTATTCAGGCCGAAAGGACACGGGCTGCTGTGCTTCAGGCTCTCGTGGCGGCTCATCCTCTGGTCTGGGGTACGGTGAAGGCTGCTTCTCGGGTCTGTCGCTCCTCGTGGTTCCCCTGCCGTGACTTCCTCGTCTGAGCTCCGTTACGCTTTGCTTTGTCTCGCCTTCCGGTCTTGAGGTCTCTGTGCCATGACACACCTGTTGCTACTTTAGTTGATTATAGCTGTGGGGTTGTCATTGTCTGTGCACTTCAGGGGCAGTCGGAAAAAACACTTGCATGCAATCACCATAAAAACACGTCAATAGAATAAAAAGGATAAAAATCATTAACACTGCAAAGATAAAACACTCCAATATTATAAGAACACAATCAAGATAAAAGCTCACCGCAAAACCACACACAAGGTAAAAAGCACTCGAATAAAAAACATGCAGCAATTAAATAAATCCGAACATGCACAAGGCCCCAATGACACTGACCCAGTCACATCCCCCCATAGCTAAAGGTTGGCAGTCTCTGCAACAGTCTTGTGTGCAGGCATGTTGGGGGCAGGAACATAGTAAAGCCTTGGCACTTCCATAGGTCTCTCTTCATTTGTCTGCGGGGCAGTGGGCCTCGACTGTGGCAAGGGGCCTGTTCAAAGTTTAAGGGAGTTTCTGTACAACACCTTTTCCCTCCCTCCCTTCTCTGGTCTCACGCGGTACACTAACTCATTGTCCCCCACCATTTCTAGTACAATGTGAGGCTCAGGGTCCCAACCACCATGTAACTTTCCCTGCCCCTGTCTGTTCCTGTTCCGAACCCATACACGCTCTCCTGGCAATAACGGGGTAGCATTAGCTTTTTGGTCATAGCGGTGTTTGGTCTGCTCGGCCCTTTTTGTCATTTTATTGCAAGCCAAATCATATGCATAGGTCAGTTTTTGATGATGGTCGCGAACCCAGCCCGCTAAACCCCAATTTGCTTGTTCCTGCACGACCCCCAACCCAACGTCTATTGAGAGTCTGAGATGACGGCCAAACATGAGATAAGATGGAGCAAACCCTGTGGCACTGTGCATTGTGTTGTTATATGCTTGTAACAACTCAGGTAAGAAAACAGGCCACCTGTTCAGTTTCTCGGCTTCAAGGGTACGGAGCATATTCAACAGGGTTTAATTCATCCTCTCAACTCGTCCATTACCTGCGGGATGGTATGGAGTAGTCCTACTTTTAATGACCCTGTACAGGCTACAGAGCTGTTTCATTAGGTCAGATTCAAAAATTTGGGCCCTAGTCCGAGTGGAACCGAGCAGGGCAACCGAACGTTTGAATAATTTGTGACCAGATTGCACGTACCGTGGATTTGCTGTCTGCTTGCGAGTGGGCACAGCCCATGCGTAACGAGTGAACATGTCAGTCACAACCAAAATGTTTTGGTAAGAATCACTAGGCCTACTGAGGGACAGGAAATCGAGGGCCACTACTTCTAAAGGGTAAGTGACAGTCACTGGGTTTAGGGGGGCTCTTGGTTCTGCCCTGTCCTTCTGTAGGCAGCAGACAACACACCCAGGCTGGAAACCCTGCATCTCTTTCACCATGTCGCCCCAGAAGAAATGCCGTCTCAGGGTGGCCAATGTCTTCTGTGCTCCGGCATGTGCTGCAGCCTCATGGTGCCGTTTCCACAGTTCCTGGCGCTTGGGACCTGGACACACAATCTGGAGCCATTGCTCATGGGTGTTAGGGTCAGTAAGTCTATGACAAAGAACCCCTTCATGAACACAGAGTCTCTGATATTGTCTTATCAGCTTGGCAGCGCCTGCTGAGAGCGTTCTCCGTTCGGGACCAGTAGGATATGAGCCTTGTTCCACATACCTTTTTACAGCCCGAATGTCTGGGTCGGCATGTTGTTCAACCAACCAGTCCTCACTTTGTTCCAGGGAGACATCCTCTTCTCCCACTGCTGCTGAGGTAACAACTTCTGCATCATCAACTGTTGTCCTTCCTTGCGGTGGCTCAGCTGCAGGAAACCTGGAGAGGGCATCTGCGTTCATGTTCTCTCTCCCGGCATGGTACTTCACTTCGTAGGCGAAGGAGGCCAGCTGGGCCACCCAGCGCTGTTCCACCGCACCCAACTTCCCGGACTATAAATGAGCAACAGGGTCATTGTCTGTATACACGATAAACTTAGACCCAGTCAAGTAGTCTTTGAACTTCTCTGCACACTACTTTGCTACTTTTTGTTGATTATAGCTGTGGGGTTGTCGGTGTCTGTGCACTTCAGGGGCAGTCGGAAAAAACACTTGCATGCAATCACCATAAAAACACATCAATAGAATAAAAAGGATAAAAATCATTAACACTGCAAAGATAAAACACTCCAATATTATAAGAACACAATCAAGATAAAAGCACATCGCACAACCACACACAAGGTAAAAAGCACTCGAACAAAAACCATGCAGCAATTAAATAAATCCGAACATGCACGAGGCACCAATCACACTGACCCGGTCACGTGCATGTGCGTGTATGTGCTGATGTGGTGTAACTTTAGACTGTAATAATCTGAAGCAGAGCAGGGTTGCATTTAGTTAATTAAGCCTTTTAAGGCAAGCACAATAAAAGTAGTTTTGTAACAGTCATCACTGGTGGTATTCAACCAATGTCGGCACGCAAAGGGCAAAAACATAAATCGTCTCCTACGGTGATATGTGATTCTTGGCTATATAAACAAACTTGAAACAGTGTATGTGAAGAGTATTTACAATTGACAGAAAGCTCATTTTACTTGACTTTAACTGGACTTTGCAGGAATTTTCTTGGACAATACTTGAAAATTGAAAAAATTCAATTGACTGGGACTCACCCCTAGTGACAAGTCAGGTCTGATTTATACCATGTATAAAATGTAAACCTGTGTAACATAATAGGATATTCAAACAGGCAATGAGGAAAATACTTCTAATCATTTGAAATGAACAACCAGGGATATTTTAAGATGAAATGGGATGCTATAACATCATAAACCAATTAAGTAAAGGGGAGGAAATTGATGATGAATTGTTGTGGGAAGGTTCTCTAGTTTGTTAGTGGGCCTGTAATATGTCAGATACTGACATTCAAAGGTCATCTGAGCATGTCAGCATGTTTGATTTGAATTTAACGTACAGCATAGTCTCTGGGAGATGTGGACCTGCCCTGCAAGAGCCAGAACCCAATGTCAATCATCATTTGGCATCTTTAATAGCACTGTGCTACCAAAAGCCATGTCTGTCTACTCATGTCTAAATATTATTCACATACGAATTCTGATGAGGGGAGTAGAAGGAGAAGGAGAGATAAGTAGAATGTAGTTGTGAAAACTCTACTTTTTATGTATTTGATTGGAAGTAACCTAACCAAAAGTGAAGAGACTGAAGGGGTAATACTGTGTGGGAAATGTGTGGTCCCTGTGGCGCTGAGTTTGGGGAGCTTTCCCTGACAGATTTGCCTTGACTACTTAAACACTATTCTCAAAATACCCCCTCACCAGGGAGTGTTGGCCTTCCCTGTGGGGAGTGATTGGCTTTTAAATGAGATGCCAGAATCCTCACCTTAGCAGAGCTCAATAAGAGAAAATAGACCACACATTTTCTGGAGGAGGAGGGTTTGACAACGTGCATTTATGCTGGTTTAAGCAGTCTGAATGTTGTGCCTGAAATAAGAAATGAAAGTAAAAACCAAACACTGACATCCCACTGGAGGTCATAGAAGGTTATTAGAATTCTGTGTGCAAATGTATTCACTCTAGTGCATACATATATGCAATACTATAGAAGTCCACAATAGAAAGGAAAAAAGTAGTGTCCATGGCATGTACACTACATTCTCCTATAAGTCCCACAATGCACTCCTCCGCATTTTATAGAAGTGAAATTTAATGCTTACTATAGAGTAAGTTATTGAATGTATAATATAGGGACTGAGTGATTTCAGACACAGCTGGATTAAAAGCAATAACTGCAGTGTTTTGTTATTTGATGTCTGTTGATGCCAGAGAGAAAATGTTTTTATCATGAACAGAACCTTCTGAACCTACGTTGCTTCCTGGAAAAAAAATCTTGATTGTTTATTGGTTCTTTTATCTTGTTATGAGTGTTTGACTTGCTATTTTCTAATATTTCTGAAGTCATACATTGAATACCTGTCTCTATCTGGATCACTGACTGTATAAAATAGTAGATGGAGATTTCAGGTCTGAAAAGTGAAGCCAACACGGTGCCTTAAACTTGCATTCTTTCTAATGGCCTGTTGGGGGCGACTCCACTGGCTGTAAAAAGAAGTCCAAATGAACGGACTCTTATATGAAAATGACCTTCCCAGTTGGTTTATTACTTCGGTAAACTAGTTCCTAATGAGTTTATGGTCTCAATCTCTAGTTTAAACTGTTCTGCAATATAGCAATCATGGAATACAGCGTGATGTACATTTGGTAAATGAAATAAGTCTTGACCTGTCTGGATAGGGGAGCAATGCATATCTGATGCTTTCTGATGGCACTATGTACATACTTGCCAACCCTCCCGATTTCCCCAGGAGACTCCCGTTTTTCTTTGCCCTCTCCCGGTTTCCTCCTGTTGTAAAATTTCTCCCGTATTTCTCTCGATTTATGACAGATTGTCACAAACAAATTTTTTTACAGCATACTGTATTTAAGCCCTTCGACTCTTAAAGTTTTCACCTGGACAACTATACGGTTAGACCAAATGATGTTTCTTTGCATGCACGTGATGCATCGGATAAGCATGAATTAAAGGGAATAAATGAAATGAATATACTGTACATGTAATATACAAAGGTGTAATATCTCAAGGTTGTATAGTATATGACTTGTTCAGCAGTTACACCATAAGATCCTTTAAGGGTCAGGCTGTTAATCTTTTACGTTAAGTATATTTTCTTTCAGCCTTTTGTTTCTGCTATCCAAAATTAACATCACAAATTAATAACACAGTTAACGTGAATTACGGATGCACCTTGCTAACCTAGCTGGCGTTACCATTGATAACTTAGCGTTTCAGTTTGGTACCTGGCCCTACCTGGCTAGTAACCTCTGTGTTAACCCATGCGTGAATGTGATAGTAACGTTAGCTATTCAGTAGAAGCCAAAAGGTAAATTTAACGAACTTTAAGTGAGCAAAGTTTGTTTTGCTTTTCTGACACATGTAACTAAGTTGCAGTGTTTATGTAATGTGCTGCATTATATAGCTAATATAGCTAAGTTAATAACACCATTTTTTGCACAAATCCTAGAAACTGATTCTTAAATTTGATGTAGAGCTAAAACAAAACACACAGGTTGCAAGACTTATTCACTGGAATGTAGATTAGAAGATTAAACAAATCTGCAAGGTATTGACTGATACTACATTTAAATGTAAAATTTAAATGTCTGCACAGATTAGGTGGAGAAAAAATTCTCTCACCTAAACATGAAGTGACTGCAGCAATTTCCTAAAGTACATGGGAATCCCAAATCGTGTAATCTTTCTAATATGTTCCGTTAAAATCAACCACTGATGTTGATGCTGTTACACTGATGTCTTCCTTCCACTTATGTGTGTTTGCTATTCATTTCAATCTTTCATTACGACCTTGTGTCACCACAGAAGACTGATTTAAGATGACATGCTAGAATCTCTACTTAGAAATGCTTTTCAGTCACAAAATGATCACACAAAGTTAGAAGTGGGTTCTAATGTACAGTACACAATGTATAGAAGAACAGGATTCATGACAAGCTGGTACTGTGTTTGTCTTTTACTGTAATTTCAAAGGTATCCACTCTGTAAAAACTGAATGACCAGCAGCAGGCAGACCTCGTGTATAGAGTGGTGCATGTGATGCCATTCATGTGGTTGTGGAGAAGGGAGACTACATGGACAACATCCTTAGTTTTCATCTGGTTTGTGATGATGATGACAGAAAACCACTTCCAGTTCAGCCTTCCACTGATGAATGGACAAAACAACTCTTTGTATTTTTCTCTGTCCTCAGTATTTGGATATACATTTTTTTTCTTTGACTTCATTTCTGCTGTGTCACACACTAACCACCTTCACAGGTGAAATTATTTCCCAATTTGACATCAAAAGGGTCTTTAATAGGAAGCATCAGGAACTGAACAGAACACTCTTTCCAGTGCTTATTGCAGGAGTCTCTGCACTAAATAGGTAACGTCCAATGCCTGGGTAAATTAATAAAAGCTTCCTTTCCAATTAAATGAGCATAGTGCAACAGTCTGTAGGTTGGCTGCAGATGGAGGTGGTGCAGGGACTGGACAAAGAAGGGGAGAAGGCTCTTCCACTATAGACTACCCCAGCAAAGCAATGGATACCATCAACACCAATGTCTGGTGCACAATGCAACATTGTGTGTACCAACATTTATTCGTTTATATTAACACACACTCACATAATGTTGCACAGTACTTAACTGGGAGAAAAATCAATCAATCAACAGTGCTCTGTGGTGTAAGCTAAAGTTAACTTAGTTGAGTTCATTTTCATTTGCTTATCTGCTGGCTCTTGAACGGACAGCATGTCGAGATGCCAACAGATACAACCCCAATTTCAAAACAGTTGGGACATTATGTAAAATATCAATAACAACAGAATGCAATGATTTGCAAACCCTTTTTTAACATAAATGTAATTGAATACAGTACAAAGACAAGATATTTAATGTTCAACCTGATAAACTTTATTGATTTTCATAAATATACACTCATTCTGAATTTGATGCCTACAACACATGTCCAAAAAAATGGGACAGGAGCATATTGTGTTACATCACCTTTTCGTTTAACAACACTCAGTCAGCGTTTGGGAAGAGAGGACAGTAATTGTTGAATTATATTTTCAATGGGGGACAGGTCTGGACTGTAGGGAGGCCAGTCTAGTACCCGCACTCTTTTACTCTGAAGCCACGCTGTTGTAAGGCAGCAGAATGTGGTTTGGCATTGTCCTGCTGGAATATGCAGGGACGTTCCTGAAAAAGACGTCGTCTGGATGGCAGCATATGTTGTTCCAAAACCTGTATGTACCTTTCAGCATTCATGGTGCCATAACAGATGTGCAAGTTACTCATGCCATAGGCACTAACACACCCCCATACCATCACAGATGGTGGCTTTAAACTTTGTACTGGTAACAATCTGGATGGTCCTTGGACGACATCCATGATTTCCAAAAACTATTTGAAATATAGACTCATCAGACCAAAAGACACTTTGCGTCAGTCCACCTCAGATGAGCTCGGGCCCAGAGAATTCGGCGCCATTTCTGGATGTTGTTGATATATAGCTTGCCCTTCCCATGGTGGAGTCTTTACTTACATTTGTAGATGCAGCGACGAACTGTTGATTGACAATGGCTTTCCAACGTGTTGCTGAGCTCATGTAGTAATATCCTTTTTTTTAAAATGCAATGCCACCTGAGGGATCGAAGGTCACAAGCATTCAATGTTGGTTTTCGTCCTTGCTTCTTACATGCAGAGCTTTCTCCAGATTCTCAGAATCTTTTGATGATATTATGGGCTGTAGATGCAAATTCCTTGCAATTGCACGTTTAGAAATGTTGTTCTTAAACCATTGGACTATTTGCCCTCACAGTTTTTCACAAAGTGATGAACCTCTCTCCATCCTTGCTTGGAAGGACTGAGCTTTTTGAGGATGCCCATTTCATACTTAATCATGATACTATCAACTGTTACCAATCAACCTCTTTACCTGTGGAATGTTCCAATCAGGTGTTTTTGAGCATTCCACAACTTTCCCAGTCTTTTGTTGCCCCTGTCCCAACTTATTTGAAACGTGTTACTGACATGAAATTCAGAATAACCATATATTTACAAAAATCAGTGAAATTGATGAGATACAACATTAAATATGTCATCTTGGTACTGTTTTCATTTGAATTGAATGTCAAAAATGATTAGGAAATCATCATATATTTTTAGATGTTTAGCCAGAGACCGACTTGTCTTAGAATGATAACTTGATAGACGAGAGACGACGTGCAGACGAGAGACGATGTGCACTGTGAGAGACGAGAGCTGTACTTCACTGAGCCGATTCACACAAAACTAAATAGTTCTTTACTATCTTTACCTACTGAGGTGCAGGATTTTAGTCATCAGACGTGGATTTTAAGTTGTTTGTATCGCGGCCAAGCACAACCCGGTTTGTTTTTAGCATTGGATGCTAACTGCCTACGAAGACGCTAACAACTCCAAACCAAAGCCTAATCTCCACAGCGGGTCCACTTTTTGGACCCGTGTCGGTAAGTTTTGCTGCTTGAGGCTTGATGTCCTGTCTCTGGATTTGTAACCTCTGCTAAAATCATATCAACGCTGTGGGCTCCGGGTTGGATTTGTTTTACACAATCTTGAACTCTCCCTTACCTTGACTACCTCAGCATACTGCCTCACTTGAGAGCTCCCCCCACTGGTCCCCCATGACACTTACCAACAATTCAGTTTCCCACCAGATAGGAAATGTCAAGTCACCTGCACCCCACTCAGCTCTCCCAAACAGCACTGATACACCTTCTTTCATAACCATCATCATTCATTATCAAAGACCCACTGCAGCACGCTCTATATCACACCCATTTGCGGCAAATCATAACAATTTAATTCAAGTCCCCCTACAACCTCTGTAACTCTGTAAATTTTGGTCTTTTAAATATCAGATCCCTCAACAACAACATGTCATGATTTTATTACTTTTAATAATTTAGACTTTTATATCATTACAGAAACATGGTTGTCTCAGGGGGACTATAGCCCTCTTATTGAAGCAACCCCCCCTGATTTTACACACCTCCATCAACCTCGGCTGTCAGGCAGGGGAGGGGGGGTTGCTGTCATTTTCAGAAAAGATTTTAAATGCACTCCCATTTTACAAAGTAGTTTTACGTCTTTTGAACATTTTGGTTTTATGGTACACTCTAAAGATCCAGTGATAATTTTAATAATCTACAGACCGCCCAAACAAAACAATGTTTTTATCCAAGAGCTTGCTGAGTTACTATCTACTTCTATATCAAAGTATGACAAAATTCTTATTTTAGGTGATTTTAACATACATGTTTGCTGCACTTCTCAAACTTTTGCTACAGATTTTATGGATACTTTGGAGTCTTTTAACCTCACTCAGGCAGTATAAGAACCCACACATTCAAAGGGTCACACCCTTGACCTTGTCCTGTACAGTGGTCTCAGCCCTGACAACTTCACAACTAAGGATATCTGTGTGTCGGCTCATAAAGCAGTTTTATTTAATGTGATCTTATCCCAACTACCTTTGAATCACAGTACACCAGTCCGCCGCTGGGTTTGTAACTCTATGTCAGCTAGCAAGTTTTCTGAGCTTTTTACTGCTGCTTCTTTAACTGCTTTTAGTCCCCATTTTAACACAGAGGAGCTGGTCTCCCTTTTTAACCTCACCTGTCAGACTGTCCTGGACTGTGTTGCCCCCTATAAAGTCAAAAAACCAACTAGAGCATTGCAGCCCTGGTTAAACGAATCCACCCACGAACTGAAGAGAGACTGTAGGAGAAAGGAATGGAAATGGAAAAAACAGGTTTACATGTATTTTATCAGTTTAGAAAAGATGCAATGAATCAAAAACAGTTAAGGGAGCAAGAACATCCTTCTTTTCAAATTGATTTTAGCAAATCACTCCAACCCCAGAATTTCATTTAAAGTAATAGAATCAGTCATCACCCCCTCCTCCTGTCTTTTCATTGATGCCTCTCAAGAGATGTGTGAGGACTTTTTAAATTATTTTAGAAATAGAGTCAATGATATTAGGCAAAACAGACCAAGTTTTACATACCATTAGGGACATTCATAGTTAATTTAGCAGTTTTGAACCTGTTTCACTGCCCTTTTTATCTGAACTCAGCCTTGATACTATTCCCACCGAACTTCTTAAAGAGGTTATTGACACTGTTGGGCCCAGTATTTTTCAATTTTAAGCCAATTTCTAAACTTCCGTTTTTATCCAAGGTTTTAGAGAAAGTAGTTTCTACCCAACTTTTAGCTTTTATGTGTCATTATAACATCTTTGAGAAATTCCAGTCAGGTTTTAGAGCTTTACATAGCACAGAAACTGCCCTCCTCAAGGCAACCAATGACCTCCTTTTAGCAGCTGACCCGGCAGAGAGCGCAATTTTAGTTCTTTTTGACCTAAGTGCAGCTTTTGACACAGTATGCCATTTTAATTGACTGCCTTAGAACCTGGGTTGGCATCAAGGACACTGCACTTAGTTGGTTTTATTCATACCTTTTAGAGAGAACCTTCTCGGTCACCATAGGTAACTTCTCATCTTCTACAGCTCACATTACCTATGGTGTACCGCAAGGTTCAATTTTAGGTCTAATTTTATTTTCTATTTAAATGCTTCCGCTTGGCCAAATCATCCAACGTAACAATGTCTCTTTTCACTGCTATGCAGACAACACACAGATATACCTTCCCCTGAAACCTGGTGACCCAAGAAGCCTAGCTGCTGTTTTAGACTGTCTTAGAGATGTTAACTGTTGGATGGCACAAAACTTCCTTCAATTAAATAACTCAAAATCAGAAATAATTTTGTTCAGTCCCCCAAACCAAATCAGTCAAATTCAGAATGTCCTTGGTCCCCTCTCTATTAATGTAAAGCCCACTGCCAGAAATTTAGGAGTAACATTTGACTCAAATCTCCCCTTCATACCTCATATTAACAAAGTTGTCCAGTCCTGTTTCCTGCATTTAAGAACCATTTCCAAAATAAAACCAATGTTTTCACCCTCCGACCTGGAAAAAGTAATTCACACATTAATCTTCTCCAGACTCGATTACTGCAACTCCCTCCTCTCTGGAATTAATCAAAAATCACTCTCTCGCCTCCAACTAGTGCAGAACTCAGCAGCTAG
>JBBPCS010001224.1:0-15477 GCA_037974645.1 Hollardia meadi | reverse complement strand
CACACACACACACACACACACACACACACACACACACACACACACACACACACACACACACACACACACAGAACAGTACTATTGTCTGCCATTTTGTTGGAGGGTTACAAATTGGGGTGTGAGCTACATGGGACGTGCTGATCCATGGATACCATTGGGGAGTGCTGTTGCCATGAGGGGGTTTACTGTGCCTGAAACAATATTTGGGAGGTCAAAGAACATCCACATGAATGCCAGGGCCCACGGTTTCCCACTAGAACATTGCACTGTAGCCATGATCAATGTCATTCACTTGATATGCTTCCTGATAACGTTAACAATAACAGTAAACACACATCACACAAACACACACACCCATGCACTCACAAAGACAACTATAGTATGAACAAATATGAACAAGAGAAACAAAGAGTAGGCTATGTATAATACGCACACCCAACATATACGGTATATTATGGATGCATTTTCTGCATTAACTTATCCTGACAAAACCATGTATCTGAAGATCTATGCTATGATGCATAATGGTCTCCAGAAAAGCAGATTTATTTCCAATCTGTGCTCTTGTCCCTGAAACACTATGCACACTCTACTGCACACAATATCTTCCAATCAAAGCCCTTGAAGTGCAGTACAGTTCACATTCGCACTTTCTGAGTGCTGCTGCCGAATTTGTCTTAAATATTGGGCTGAGTAGGTTCCTTGTTGATGGCTCCTCCTAAAAGGCAGCTTGTCCTTCAGAATGTGTGGAAAATTAAAATCAAGTGAGGATGGGCTGCTTTTTCAGGTAATCACACCAAATTAAAAGAATCTGCCAGGATTGGACACTTAAGTGGTAAGGAAAAATGTGTAAGAATTTGCTCTAGGTAGAGGTAAGGTTATAATTGTGCATTTGTGCGTGCATATCTGTCTCAGAGGTCTGTTGAAAGCAGCAGAGAACAAGAGGATAAATACGTTGAAAAGGTTAATAGGTTTTGGCTTGTAGAGAAAACACAACAATCTATCTGCTCATCCCTATCCCTCACATGTAAAACTTTCTGTTCACAGTCACAAGAAAGGTTTCTTTTTCCTACAGTATTTGTCCCCAAAGGTCCAAACTGAATGAAAGCTTTCATGCAATCAGCTCCATCTGCTGTGGACTCCTTTCATGATTATTCAAAAGTGTAAGTGGAATGTTTCTCTCAGTGACTTTCAGATATTGAGGAAAAATTACTAAGTTTGTATGCTTTGTCGAACCAAGACTTTCTGCAGGGAGGGGGAATTCTGGGCCTCTTGAGGAGTGAACCCAAGAGTTCTGTTCAGTCACTCTGGTGGGTTTAAGCCTGGAAAAGATTGTGTTTCAAAATAGTAGTATCTTACTAACTTAAGAAAAATTACACAATCACTTTACATCTTTTACATTTATTCACAAAAATGATTTCTGACAACTTATCTGAAATGTAATTACCCACAATTAGCATTAGCTGCTAATGCTTGGCTAACTGCTAAAGTGCTGGAACTAAGGGATGAGACCAGTGTGAACCTCGCTCAGGCAGGCTAATTGGTGCTCACAATGATTAAGAGCCGCCTCTTAGGGCAGCAGGACAAAGAAATCAATAGGTGTTAAAAGTTTGTCCAAGAACAGAGTTTTAGATGAGAGAAACAGGGTTATGGTCACGGACTGATCAGTGAAGCAGCATTAGTGGATGGTTTGTAAATCGGATAAAGCTGTGACTCAGGGCCTGTGTGATTAAGCATAAGATGAATGTTTAATGATCCCCATGGGGAACAGGTGGCATGCGGGTGCACAGAGAAGCCAGAGATGTAACACATATACAGTACATTAATTTTCATGCAGATGCATTTGTCTTTATGTAGACTGACAGACACACATAAGCACAAAGAGCAACTCTGAGCACAAACACACAGAAAATACAGACAGTAGTGACATGAAAGCACACTTAGCTTGCACTGCATACAATTTTTCATAAACAAATACAGACACAAACTTAAAATGTTCTCACTTGGAACTCTGTTGATGGCTTTGAGGGGCCGAAGTACCCGCACTGTCCGAATGGCCGACAGGTTGATGTTCTGTAGGTCCAGTGAGTACTCTACCATCCTAGGTAAGCAGAAAGACAGAGGAGGGAAGAGGGGAAAAAAACACAGTGAGAAACACATTTTAACCTTTCAGGAGTTACCTGGGCGAGCTACTGCCTCAAAATAAGACAAACGTTTACCACAACTCCAGCTGGATCAGAGATCCCTGCTCATGATTCAGTGGTCATTCTATGATCTAGTCTCACCTGTCGCCTCCCTGAGCTGTGTATGCCTCAACAATATTGGGAGTGTAATACAAAATGCGTGACACTTTAGAGAAAGTGGTTCGGGGATAAAGTGACAAAGCATTAAAACGGGAGAATAACATGAAAGGGAGGTGAGGAAGAGAACGAGAGCAGGAAAAGAGGGATTCATTCTATTCTAAGTGTTGCCTGCAGGATGTTGTGGCTCAGTCAGAGCCTGGCATCTGTTAGCAAGTCATTTCCACAGCATGGCTAATCTGTTTGTGCCCCGAAACCCAAACCACTTTCACAGGAGAATGGCTATGGGTCGCCATGTGTGTGTCTGTGTGTTTGAATGTACCGCACTCATACTACATATTTTATCAACACAGAGATAGTTCAAGAAGGTGAATCACTTTTACAGTATATGCTCAGGGCTACAACAGTGTTGGGACAGCATGACACTAGAAGCAGCACCACCACAAGCTAATATCACTCAAAGCACATCCACAGGCTTTGACAAAACGAGCCAAGTTCACTGTCTCTCACATAGATAGATTTATGAACCATGTCATTTACAATAATGTGACACTTCATTAATCCTGTAGGCAAGCTTTTTCCATTTGCCCTCCAACATCACACTTGAGTAGAATTAGCTGTTGTAACAAGGATTTGAACTGCTGTACAGCTGGCAGGCAGCTGCTCTAATAATAATCTATTCATATAGTACAGAAATATATAACAACAAATTTGCAGAGACATGTGTGGGAGCTGGTCCACACTTTTAAGTAAAATGTGTGCTATGTGACTCTATGGGTAATGCTCTCCTCAAATCATGATCACATACACTATTCCCCCAATGAAATTTGCATGAGTGTAGCCAGTCATCAGGACGGGCCTACTCAAATATGCCCCAACGTATATAAGGCCGTGAAACCGCTGTCAACTATCCCTTTTCTCCTCAGCGATCAGCAAGTTTGCCCACTGATTGTTCCTTAATCCACAGATGGAGTCACCACCTTAAGAACTTCGCTTGTCTCCGACGGCGCAATCGGTGTCCACGCCCTGTCTGTTCATATGGTTCTACCACTTGGACATGTTGGGCTCTTTCTTGGCATCTGTGCTCACTGAGGTGACACAGGACTGGTGAAGGTGAAGGATGTGTGTGTGGGTGTCAGTCTTTATTGCATCTGACCCCCTTATTTCTGGGCATGGTGCATAATCATGTCAGCATGCTCTGTAGGTGACGTAAACCTGGGGGATTAGGCCAAGGCTGCCTAGGTCCAGTTTCCTGGACCAGGTCATTTGTGGCCCCTGCCTTCTCCACAGTTGTGGCTTGGGTTCAGAAATAGGTGGGCTGTGGCAGCTATACTCTGCCGGTCAGGTTTGGTGTGGTGGGCCAATGTTGGTTGCCGCAGGGCGGACATTTTTCAGCTCCACCCACTGTACCCATAGAGTCCAGTAGAAGGCAGGGCCCATGTGAGATAGAACGGAGGGTTACAATATTGTAACAGATCAATTTCTTCATCTATTGTAGTCGAAAGTACAGAAATGCCACACAGCAGCTTGATGAAAATGTCACAGCATAGCGAAGAGCATAAGGGACCAGGCTTATCCCGGTGGGCATAGAGGTGTTATTCCAAGCAGCCTCAAACATTGCAGTGTCTGTGGTAGCTCTAATGATGATGTGGTCTGCCGAGAGACTGAACAGAAGGATGACATGTCGAAAGGGAAACAAAGTAGAAACAAAACATAAACTCAAGGGCAAAAAAACAGTGAAAGAGCTAGTAATAAAGCATCAGATAGATGACACCGATGAATGCATAAACAATTGCATGGATAAGCACATGTATTTTGTTTTCACTGCATCTGACCAGCAAATAATGAGAGAGAGCAGAAGATCACAGATGTTCCTGCATGTGTGTATCTTTAGACATGTGTGTCTTTGTAAGAGTGTGCAACACTTTGTGAATGTGTGTGTGTGTGTGTGTGTGTGTGTGTGTGTGTGTGTGTGTGTGTGTGTGTGCCTCTTCCTGTACACATCAATCAGGCCGCTGTGTTTGGGAGGGTAATTAGTGGACTGCCGGAAGCTTCCTTTTTATGATTGTTCTCTATTTTTCACATTGCTTTTTTGCTCATGATGCCTTCATCTCATTCATGCTTTTATGTGCGTAGTGTGTGTGTGTGTGTGTGTGTGTTTATATGAGATGAAGAGCATCAGGCAAAACCTAAGGTAGAGCTAGAGTTCAGAGGCACCCTTAACATGAGAAACAAGGAAAATGACTGAATCTTGAATCTAGACAAGATTAGTGGGTGCAATAAAATCTGCAGTGATTTAACTGTCAAATTAACGTCTTCCATCAAAGTTACCTTGAAGATGAAGTTCTTTGCCAAGAAAGTTGTTTTCTTCACCATTCACATAAAAAAAACACATTCTTGCTTTTGACAGTTAAAAACGAAACATTCTCAACTGTGAGGATGTCAGTGGAAACTAATGAAATTCTTGAATTACAGCTGCAGTGCCAACTTGTTTTGTCCTGGTTATGTTTTTTTATTTTTTACATATATCACACCAGTCCGAGAAAGTTGCTCAGTCTGAGAAAGTTTTATTTATTTATTTTTTTGTTAGCATTTCTTCGACCTTCCTGACTGGAAGCACTGTAAGATTGGTTGATGAACGAAGATGTCATAAACTCCTCCTTGTGTCAGCGAACAGGCTAAGCAATGTGCCCCTTGTTTGAAAAATCTCTCACCCTCTTCAATCTCCACCCCCAACCTATTGCAATTTGGTAAAAATAGGACAATATCGCAAAGTCCTTGACATTTCCGTCTCCCCACCAGTCAGCAGTCAACATAGACAATGAGACTAATTTACAAGGCTGAGAAGCGGCACACTTTATATGATCAACAGCACCCTTTTTATAATGATATGCTCAAAAGGGACAAGGTTTGGAAGGAAATCAGAGAGCTGTTGGGAGTAACAAATAAGTAACTATATAGAAACAAGGCTGACAAGGCTGACTTACCTTGGAAAATGTTAGCTCATTTGCAGAGGAAGAAATCACAACCAGCCCCAAAAATAAAATCTCATCCCCTCCTCATACCGCAACATTGCTCGTAGTATAGCTGGGCAATTTTTCACACTACATCCACTACAGTTTGTACGCTCGCTGTTGTTTAGGAAGCCGCGTTAGGCATAAATTAGAATAAATATGGAAGGCAAGACTGACCTCTTGTAAAATGGGTTATGCTTCATATTTGGATCAAAACTCTCAGTGGACACATGCAAGGAGACATGCTGCCATATTTCCGTTACTGCAGCAGACACCAGACAGGCTATGAAAAATAGGTCTCACTTCAGTGGATTAGGCCAAAAGAAAATATACAGTATACAAAATAAAACCGACTCATGTAGGGAATTTGTGCATGGCAAGGTTATGGAGCAAAAGCATGAAACCCCCTTTAGAGCCTGTGAGGACAAAAGCCTGGTCTATACCGGGTTGAAGTTGGGATGACAAGGGAAGATGTTCATTCGAGCATGTGAAAAAAATGATGACAGAGGCAGGAGGCGTGTGAGAAAGCGACGTGGTGCCCGTGGCTAACAGACATGGAGCTCATAGCAGACTGTCGGCTGGGATTTGGCTTGGTAGAGTTGGCAATGCCCTCTGCAATTAGCCTACACACTAATCTAATGGATGCTGCCAAGAGTAAAACGAAGACCGAGGCATTCACACAAATTCATATACAGCCACACACAGCCCTACACACAGAGTAAAAAAACTCAAAAGGCATGAACTGGCAGATAGTAATCTCTGTGTGCAATTATGTGCTACAAACGCTCACATGCACACACGCACTCACACCCACTCACACTCGCCCCCACACACACTTGGGGATCTTCAAATTAAGATGGATGTTCTTCCACCTACCTTGGTAAGTCTGTTGCTCCACCTCTTTTTTCTGCTAGTATACAAGCCACTCTCCCTATTCATCTCTCTCTCTCTCACACACACGCACACACACACACACACACGCACGCACGCACACACACACTTGCTTTCTCCCCAATGTCTGAGTGTCACATTTCGCTTCCTTCATAGCAGGTGTTTGAGAAGGTGTGTTTGCTTTTGTTTTGTGCCCATGCATCTATCTAGAGC
Source organism: Hollardia meadi (assembly GCA_037974645.1). Taxonomy (NCBI): domain Eukaryota; kingdom Metazoa; phylum Chordata; class Actinopteri; order Tetraodontiformes; family Triacanthodidae; genus Hollardia; species Hollardia meadi. Next base: position 9,059 of record JBBPCS010001224.1, on the reverse strand, counting down.
GTGTGTGTACGTGGGACCCACAGTAACAGAGTGTGTGAAGGACATTTCAGAACAAGCCAAGAACAAGGCAAACTTATGCAACAGCTTACACAATATGACAGTAGATTCGTATGGGCATTATTGTGGGCAGGTGTTATCAATGTTTCATGGGTGTCTCTCGAAAATTTTTGTCTGAATTCCCAGACTCCATATTTCATTCCTGTACTTCTTCTCCTTCTTCCTGTCTACCTTCCAAACTCTTTTTAAGGCCCGTGTCCACATAACATTTTCTTTCCTGACAAAAAAGTGCTGACAGGGCGCTGGGGAGCACTGGGATGAAGCGCTTGTAAGGTGAGAGAAAAAAACACTGAACGCTGATTTTGATTTACATAAGCTCGGCAGATAACACTATGTTAACAGAGGGTTGACAACACAGACCAACAAGCTTACAACTGGTAGGGTGATAAAAGCACAACGTTCCGCAGCAACATTAAGTGTCCAGCCGATCTGCATGGGCTTTTCTGTCTGATAACGCTCTGAATATACAGACACGGCCAGAACAATCTTCTCCTACATTTTCTTGATTACCAGGGTGACAGATGAAGACTTGGACCACATCTTATATATATATACAGTAATTGGTTACCTAAAAAAGAGCGACAGTGTTGACAGCACCTTTCTAAAAAAGTTCAGATGTTTTCAACTCGAAACGCTCGGAGCAGCCGCACATAGAAAGAGGAGCGCTCTGAAAAAAGACACTGGGTGGAGCGCTTTTTCTCTAGGCGGTCGCATGCTGAGGCATATGCTCTCTCTTCATTAGGAACAATTGACAAAAGGCGCTGTGACTCAGAAAATAACGGCTAGTGGACACAGGCCCTTGCTTTCAATCTAAACATACTGTATGTGTTCATCCAACGTTTGTGCCATCTACTCCCCAGAATCAATGAATTCTAGCGGGTATTAATGTGGAAGGATTCTAAAAATGACAGCATGTTGTCATCTGTACCCTCATGAATACCCTATACTGTGTCATATTGCAGCACTCAGTCTTCTCTTATAGCCGACTGTAGTGTCTGTGGCAGTGTATCAGAGATTGTTGTCTTACAGTCTCATTTTCACACAGGACACACTTGAGAAAAATCCCCTCCAGCAAGGCCCAACAGTCCTCTTATTTAAGCCTTAGCACCAACTGCAGCAACTCGTGACATTCTGTTAGTACCTTACTGAATTCCTATTAACTTAGCTACACATTGGTGGTAGCTGCAGGTTTCTAGCGCTATTTGTTACCGTACAGCAGCCATGAAAAGACTACCCCCCTATGAAAACACGTTTAAATCCACTAGATCTGGATTTTTATTTGGATCCGCACTAAATTGTACACACTCAGAGATACCAGCCCTCTAAATAGGTATATTCTACCTTCATCAGGAAGCTGACTGTTTAGTGTTCACACTGACATTACAAACAAACCAAGCAGCCTGTATGCTACCGACCTTCATCAGGTAGCCTACTGTGTATATCTATAGGCTATCTGATAAAGGTCGGATAGATCGAAACGTAAATACATTTTTCAGCAGTAATCGAGACAGTGTGTGGGAGTTATTGTTTTTTTTAAAGTTGCACCCTTAACCAATGCACCTGTATCACATTCAGGTGTGCAGATATTTTTTCATAGTATTCTCAGGACACCCCACACACGTCACGTCTACTGTTACAATGGTTCATGTTTGTACAATGACTTTACTGGTGAAATGACTCTGTCTTTAACCGACATGAATATTCTTCATGAGATTGCTTCTATACGGTGAAAATTTTGAGTGTAACTTGCCTGAAATCGACATAGTTTGATCACCCTGTTTAAATTATTTATTGTGCAAAAATATCATCATTTTACATGGTTTAATTATCATTGATAATAAATCCTAGTCTTGTACTGCATGAATTTTACTGACATGCAAATTAGCGGATGAAGAATAGATGTTGATGACAATGTTTTGTTCACATTGGTTCCCTCGGCATTGTCTTTCAAGTCTGTTTAGCGTTCACACTGACACATTACAAATAAACCAGGAGTCGTAAACATGAAGGCACATGGACTGACAGGTAACTCATTCATGAGACAGTTTTGGGTTCCTGTCATACTGCATCATCAGCGCTAAACAGAGCCGCAAAAAGTAAATGTGAAAACGTCTGAAGTGACTGAAAATCAAGCTGCATTTAACAGCACTTGGCAGCTTTATTAATCTTCTCTCTGATCTCAATAAAGAGCTTAAAAGACTCATGAATAGTTAAACTGTAAGAAGGAGTGAAGACTGGACTAGAGTAACATTGGCAGTCCGCTACAATCAGAGCAGGGAAACAAGTCCTGGAGCTAACAAATTCCAAATTAAATGTCAGGATATATTGTTTGTCAATGCCCTCCAGAATGTCACATAGTGTTTTCTGATATGAATCCACAATTGACATCATTGTGTATCATCAAGATAAAAGTATTTTCTAAGCTTACGCATCTATCGTTAAGGTTTCCCCTAACCTTGTGTGTTTTTTGGCTCTTAATTAATGTCGCACTACTTCCTCCTTTCTTTCCATTGATCAACAGTCCATATGGCTGCCTGAAAGCTTTGTCACTTGAAGTAAACATCCTTTTTTTTGTCATTTGCTGAAATGAATGATGCGCTCTTTTACAACGGAGGACAAACTCCGTGGAGTGCCATATGCCAAGGTGAATGGTTGCCACGATTAGGTTACCAGTACGATAAATTTGTCTGGTTCAGGTTCTCATTTTATATAAACGTCAGACATCAATTATCTCACAATCCTGTGGCTGGTCTGTGCATTCTCACAACAAACGAGATGCATCAGAATTAGATTGGAAGCAGGCAAAGACCAAATCGAAATGGTCCAAATCTTTCACTGGCCAAAAGCATCCATACAAAATAGAAAGCGCACCAGATTTAATCTAAAACACAGCAAACAGAGTGTGAGGGCACCCACAGTCATTTTTTATTTGATGTGTATGATAGCACACAGTAAAATTAGTTGTTTTTTTTTACTCTGCAATGCTTTGATTTCATCAGCAAATGTTGCTGGAGCACTTTCGCCCTTTCAAGCACTTTCCTAAACAACATGACACACAAGCTTTACTAGAGGTAGAACTAACATTATGACATAGTTGCTTACCCAGCCATGACGATGAAGAAGTCCAGCCTGTTCCAGGTGTCTCCCAGGTAACAGCGACGGCCAAAGATCCCAAGAGCCACCATCTTTACCACCATCTCCAATGCAAAGAAGATGTAGATGAAGGCATCAAAGGCCTACAAGAAGACATCATGACAGAGGACAGTAAGAAAAGATGCACGTGATCCATTTTGCTTTAAACACATAAGCCAGGCATCTGTTTTGTCTGGCGCATTCATGAAATTAGTCGGCTCAAGCTGCTGTCATAGCTTCTTCTGCATTTTTCTTCAAGAATGTTTTGGCACTTATACTTTGGGATGGGCAAATTGTACGTATTTGTTTTTGTTTTTTTTTGTTTTTTAGCATTCCTTTGTTGTTGACAGTAAACCTTCTGGAAAAGGGAAAGAAGAGATTTAGTTATAGCAAGATACAAAATGAAAAACAAAATAGCACACATACCTTGAGGCATACCTCTCAAGACCCGAGCGATTTTCAGGTTTTGACCCCTATATATTCAAACACCTCACTACCGGCAGCTTCCTCTTCAGTCTGCCTATCAGGTTTTACCATCAACATGATTTGTAAAGAGGTTAAGGCTGTCTTGTGATGGGCCCTTTCATGATTTGAAATAGGAGCTGGTGTCGAAGCTACTTCACATGCTGTCATTGTGCTGCCCATTTGGCAGGAGGAGTAAACGTGTAAAGTGGGACATCTGGATTGTAATGGTGGACCATTTAAAATAAAATATGTGTATCTTGCTACTTGTGGAATGAGTGAATGACAAGAGTAATCAGTGGATAAAATCCAAAGATGCAGTAAGGACACAGTCATTCTACAAAGTGTCTGAACATTTGAGGCTCAATTAAAAAGGTTTAACAAGATTTTCTTTGGAGGTAAAATGAGTCCTGTCTTATCCAAATCAATTTTAGGTGAAATAACAATTTTCCATTTGCTTGAGATGACTATGCATAAAAAGACATGACTTAAATTGGGTCAGGGCCTGCTGGAGAGGACCTCCACATCCTTACAGCGTAGGTACAATTTTTAGCAGCTTCTGGCTGTAACCTTGTCAACTTCTTGGCTTAAACTTGAAATATCCCTTAAAAGATTAAAAGCATGACTGATATTTTACTTTTTTATTCACTTCCCCTTGACTCATTTACTCAAATGAAATTAAAGCCATACTGTCATCATGATGAGTAAGATTTGCTGTTTGCAATTTTAATGCTACTCAAAGCAGAAAACAATTCGAAGCAATTTCTTCTCGACAGACTCAAAACATTCCATGACCTTCAATTTTCCACCATTCAAAGGCAATTTTAACACCTTTTTAAGTGTGGCAAATTCACACTCCACAGTAGGCTCATCTCAAAGCTCACAGGACCTGTCAGATTAGCTATTTTCCATCCAAGTGCCCTTTCAAACACCACTTAAATTATGATCTAAAAGCACACTGCCTGGTCAAATATGTGATGTTCAAGACTGATGTGCTCTTAATTGTTGTGCTCTCTAGTAGTGACTATGAAAACACTCGTGGCTATTGCTTGTGCCCAGTTTACTGTTAACATTGTGATTTAGATGGCTTTAAAGAGCTAAATGTGAGTATGTGTGCACTGAGAACATGTGTCTGCAGAAATACCACACAAGTACCACACAAAACATATGGTGCCCAATGTGCACCAACCCACGCTGCAATACTTGGATCACAAGAGAAATAAGAACAGGACAAGGAAGTGAGAAAGATCCAGGTCAAACCTCAGAGAAAACAAAGATGAAGAGAGTCAGACACAGTGAGAGATACATGGAGGGAGACACAGATGAGCTCATATCTCTGCCATGTCCTGCTTGCATTATTACGTACAGATCACTAGCTAAACCTCCTATTGTATTTTGGGAACAAAACTCTTACCCAGTGCTTTGCCCTGGGCTGTATGATTGTGTTTGCTGCATTGTTACATTGTTCTTCATACAACTCAAGCTGCTACTTCTAGACACAGAATTCCAAGGCCTGGAAATTCAAATACACAATGAAGCTGCATGACTGCTTGCTAACAAGTCATTGGTCGTAATTTGCATTTTGTTTTTTTCCAAACCCGTAATCCATCCCCAATCTGTGCACAACAGCACACTAGACTATGCCAGATAGGATACAACTTTTGCACAGTATGTAGTTTCTGCTATTAGGGTCTCTCAATGAAAAACAACAAAACAAAAAGAAGTTGTGTTGGATCATTGGAGTTGTTGTCTTCGTTATAAACACACAACCATTGCAGATGAAAATCTATCTGACGTGACTCAGGCAGAAATGTTCTTGGATGAGGTCATGTTTGAAAGTTTTATTCACATTCCTGTTCACAAATCCCAGTTCTCTCCTGGGACTTAAAACAACAGGTGACCAAATGAAACACACTGTTACCTTGAATAACATTACATATTTCTTTGGGTTTGAACATTATTGGAAACATTTGTGATTACTGTATGTAAATACACAACTCAACAAAATAAATAACAAAAGTCTAGTCAATTCTGAATGCAGAAATGCAACATATTATATCTTTAAGTCTCAAAGTCATATATACTTCAAATGTTTGCTTTGCTGACCATTTATAAAATAAAGATTTTGACCTAAAATGCAAGAATGTTCACCAATGAATTGCAGATAACAGATATGGTTACAGCTTAGGCTGGTTACAGTCTCACGGCAATGACAATTTATAAGCAAACAAACTAAAATATAATCTTTAGCTGACAGGAAGAATCAGCCGAGTTTGTAATGATTTTTTTAATTGTCCAGATAACCATTGCACTTAGCTGCTATAGTACAGTTAGTATGCCCCGAGAAAAGAGTGTGTGCACTCAACAAATCAGATGGCACAAACCAATACAAATGCTGTAATGGGAAAACAATTTTCCACAAGGTTATTGCCCTTTTAGGGTTTCAGGCAGAAGTAAGACAAACTAGAGCCTCAGCAATAACTCGCAGCAGTTAAGAAACTGATATGTGCTACACTTGGACAACCAGGAGTAATATGTTTCAATTGGAGGGAGAAGAGAATTTTTTTCACTCAGCAGTGATGAACAATGGCAAGATGTTGTTGGTAGCTGTAGACCACATTGAATGAGATAAATGGTGTGTGAAATTTTGGGGATTTATTCATGCTGCAGCGCTGGCAGCAGCAGGGGATGTTGTTTTTGTCTGTGTCAGAAATAACAAGAGCCAAGAAATGAGATGAACTCGTATCTATTCCCTTTTTTTAATTTTTATTTTTTTTACAAGTGTGAACATTGTAACATTTGTTGTTCAAGGGGATCAAGATATCTAAAAGCCGGGAAGGAAATGAGTTGGTGCAAATTTGAGCACTTGCCGGTGTGTGAACATAAGTGTGGATGTGTGTGCATGAGACAGCAAGTGTATAAATCTGTGCTTGTTTGCACTTAGGCAAGCATGGTTTCACGTGTGTATATATATACATTGATATGACAGGGCTTCGTAATGCATTTGATGCCAGAATATGTGTTCCATCCCTGCTCATTCACTCACACCCACCCACACACACATAAACATCCAGACACACAGCACGCAGAGCTGGCACTCGCAATGGGAAAGATGAGAAGATCAGTCTCACATGCTGTTTAAATGATGTTTTGATAAATAATGCAGCCTGCACGCTTCACATGTAATCCGACATCGGCTGCAACAGTCGGATCCCTGGCGCGCTCCGCTCTGAGTGAAAGGGGAATGAATTCATCATAGTTATTTGTCACTACCGCCAGCTTCCTCTTCAGTCTGCCTATCAGGTTTTACCATCAACATGATTTGTAAAGAGGTTAAGGCTGTCTTGTGATGGGCCCTTTCATGATTTGAAATAGGAGCTGGTGTCGAAGCTACTTCGCATGCTGCCATTTTCCTTCATATTTGGCAGGAGGAGTAGACGTGTGGGACATCAGGATTGTAATGGCGGACCATTTAAAATAAAATGTGCGTGTCTTGTTACTTGTGGAATGAGTGGAATGACAAGAGTAATCACCTCTCATCCAAGAGGCTTCATCAGTTCTAACTGACTGGTGGGGAGCACAGGCTTTTAACCCTGTGGGGGTGTGGCCCCATCAGAGTCGTTGAGGTCATGTGAGTTCTGGGTTTCAGAGTTGTTAAAGCCACATGTCAGTCGTAGACCCACTTGGCCATGATATGGGTCTTTAGGGGTCAGCTGAGTCAGGTCTAAATGGGTGTTTAGTTGCACATTGCTATCCTCAAAAGAGCGTCCCTTGTCCTTCAGATGTAGGTGGACTGCTGAGTCTTGACCGAAGGAGCTGGCTCTCCTGTGTTGTGCCATGCATATGTGGAGTGGTTGTTTTGTTTCTCCAATGTACAAGTCTGTGCACTCCTGGTCCACATTGAACGGCATATACTACATAAGCATGTAGTATATGCCAGTTCTGCCAAGTTTAGAATTTAGTTTTGCTGCTTAAGTGTTCCATAATATTTGCTGCAGTGACATTATTGCAGCACAAATGGAAACGTTTAAAATTACTGAAAGTAGCCTCTCCTAGCCTCTAAATCCAGGTATCATTGTGTTAAAGCAGAATGTATGCGTGTTGTAAAGCTGCCTGCCTTTTACTATCTTAATAATAGCAGGAAAAATACTGCTCTATTGACTTTGGTCCTAGTTTTTGTTGGTCAATGATGCAATCGCTTTCTGCTCCCTCGAGATAGCAAGCAAACACTGCGCCTGGCCACACCTCATTTTAAGACCAACATCCCCATGGGCGCACAGATGGGCACAGGTACTTACAAAACGTGGGTGCTGGGTGTGAAAATGACTGCATGGGTCAGAAACTAGTAAGGACACTTGCGCTGAGCCATGCGCCAGGTATAAGATAGAGCCCATTGTATTGATTGGGTTCTTTAAAAATGTAAATGATCAATCACAGTCCTGTGTCATGCAGTCCGGCTAATTAAAGGAATAGCTTGACATTTTAGGAAATACTGTTATTTGGTTTCTTGCTGAGAGTTAATGCCACTTTTATGTCTGTAAGGCAAATATTAAGCTATCAGCAGTATGTTAGCTTAGTTTAGTACAAAGACTGAACAGATCTTTTGTTTTGAGGCTGTTACTTTGTGTCTTTCCTGCAGGAAGTTAGGTGGCGATACTGTATTTCACAGAGGGCGAGGGAAGCATGTGAGGGCCACTCTAACAATCTAAGCTCTGCAAGGAAAAGCCCTCCTGTTACCATTATCAGCCACTAGGACAGGACCCCAAACCCTACCTGGGGAAACAATATGCTTGTTAGAGAGAGAAAGGATTGAAGAAGGGAGAGAGCAAATGTGATCGAGTGTGTAGGAAGGGGACAAGGGAACATAGAGAGGAGTAAAGATGGTATTGAGGGAAAGGAAGGAGGAGGAACAGAGTTAGTGATGCAGGAAGATGTGTTGCACACTTGCAATGACAGTTTATTTTGAAATTTGAAATCGTTGCACAATGACGAGAAAATCCAATGAGATAAATAAGCCTATTACAGTTTGGTCCGAGGGGCTTTATTTGATATGAAAATCCACCATAATGTGAGGTATGCAAGTGAGAAGTGGCAGTACAATCAGTCAATATGGCAAGACCTCATGGGACAAACCAACAGCAACTCAGTGCAGGTGACTGTGGACAGATTTTAAAAGTCAATGGGGATTAAAACCAACAAATAGCATGAGAGATTTGTTCATCCTTGTCACACTTGCAATTTACCCTGCCAAATTTCCTACATTGAGAAGCATTTACAATCATAGAGGCACACACTGCGTCGTCAGCCAAATGGCAACACATACACTCCCCCCCAAAAGTATTGGAACAGTGAGGCCAATTCCTTTGTTTTTGCTGTAGACTGAAAACATTTGGGTTTGACATCAAAAG
>JBBPCS010001223.1:0-15482 GCA_037974645.1 Hollardia meadi | reverse complement strand
CTCTCTCTCTCTCTCTCTCTCTCTCTCTCTCTCTCTCTCTCTCCCACACACACACACACACACACACACACACACACACACACACACACACCTCTCTGTATTTGCTTTTGGCCCACTGTGCAGCTCCGGCGTGGAGTCCGTCCAGCTGGGCCAGAATCAGTCCCAGATGCTTCCACAAGGGGTCGCTGTATCTCCTCAGGTTTACCTGCTCTTTGGCCCACTGGTGCTGTTTGCTGTGAATTATTCAGAGAGCTGAGACAGGAACGCTGTTTCTGTTACCAATTAGTGCACTTGGTCGCTTCTCAAATCTGCTGCCTGACATTGCTGTGCATCTAAATTCAGAATTAGAACAATCACTGCATGCATGAATGTCATTTTCGCATTTAGTATTGTGTTTGACAAGTACGAGTTAACAATAGTTCATAAATCAATTTCAAAATAAAATAAAATTTCAACATAAAATATACATTTGAATAGAAATATTGCATATTTCAACCTTCTTTGCAAGTTTTACAGACTGTTTCTGTGTAGCTGAAGGGAGGGACCTCTGTTATATTAAAGGTAGATTAGATAAAACCAGTATCAGATCAATTTATGTATTATGTATTGTTAATCTTAGTATAAGCCATGAACGTGAACCGATAAGACTGTACCTTAAGAACCTTTTCAGTGGATTCAAAACCTTCTCATTCTTAATGAGTTGAGGGTACATGTTGGAGTAATGATTGAACATCTGTCTGTGGAGAAAGAATAAGTACAGTGGGAATTAACCATTTCTACGACACCAAGTTAACACAGTCCAACAGCAAAAAAGCTACACCGTCAATATTGTAATCAGATATGTGATAGGCAATGCTCAGAAAATATATTTCAGCTTTATATACACAATAAAAATTGGCTTTTGCGTAAGATTTTATGAACTGTGCAACAGTTGCCACATTTTTAAAGGCTTTCTCAGTTTTATTTATTATGGGTATTCCTACACTAAATGTTACTGTGATGCTTTCTCAAGTGACTGAATTTAAAATAGATTATTTCTACATAAAGTAATGCAGTATAGTTATTTTTCTTTGCACTTAAGATATGTTAACTCTGATACAAGCCAAGAGTTTAAAGTGCTAATAACATTAAATATGCCTCTGCTCTATGTCAGTGTGACAGTGAGCCAAAGCTAAATGGAAGTTATTTTTCATCTGCTCCACATTGTGAAATTGTTGTAATTTGTTACAATTTGTAGATTTTTTTTATTTTTTATTTTCCTCCAACTGACCGATGTAAAGATTGTTTTGTTTGAATGTTTTTTCTCATGCAAATTCAACATTTGGGACAACCACACACAGTCAAGTAAATTTTATTTTGCATAATATAACAAATCACAAATTATATAATAATATAATATTTAATGCAAATTTGACCTGTGACACTCACCCAGCAGTGAGATAACCTTCCAGGTAGCCAGCCAGGAAGAAGGTGGTCTCGTCTTCCTGTGTGATTCCTCCATCATGACCTGCGCAGATCTCCAAGACGCCCCATCCAGACACGAGCAGAGTGTCGTTGAAGTAACCGTAGGCTCCCCCCTGCATCTCCATCACCCCCTCCTTCAGGATCACACTTTTCTGGGCAGCATCCCAGTACACGGTGGCCTCTCTGAGCTCTACCATTGTAGGAGGATGGACAGGGTTACAGGGTTCAGGTTGGATAACACGCATTATGTAAGATAATGTTATGACACCAAGAGTGAACTATAAGCAAAATGCAGCTTTTTTATTTTTCTTATGTGTTGCTTGACTAATTTCTGTCAAATGGATGTTCTTCTATAGACTAGTGCAGGGTTGACATTGATAAGTGTTGTTATGTGGACATACAAGTTGAATGTAACTAACTTTTATAAGGAAACATACAAGGTTTCTTACCAATAAGCATAAGTAAAACATAATGGACCCAAAACCATTTAAAATAAAACAGAATTACTTAAACATATATATTGATATGGTAGGCTATTTCAACGTATATTATTATATTTATTATTATATTTCAAAATGTAAAAATAAAATAGTAATACATATAGATAAATGAGTAAAAACACTAAAATTAACTTTATATAAAACATATATGCCCCTATGAACTGTAGCCATACGCAATTTCTACATGAGCTAACAGGTTTTGTTTTTCAACAGTAGATTTAATTGAATTAAAGTGGATTCAAAATAAGTTTTAGTATACAGATACGCAACAGCAACATTACTCACGGTACGTTTGCACTGATGCAGCCAATGCGCTCAGCAATACGCACAGCTTGATGCCCTGCTTATGCATGATGGCTGATATTTTCCTGCGAATTTCTTCCTGTGATGTATTTAATGATGTACTATGGATTATTCTGTTGAGAGCGATGATAAAGCGAGAATTCTCACTTGCCGATGAAGTGGCGTTTTTTCTGTTACAATTACTTTTGCATCTATCACTTTATCAACTTCTCTCTCCCAAAGCAAAAGAGACCACCCCAGATGGGACTCGAACCCACAATCCCTGGCTTAGGAGGCCAGTGCCTTATCCATTAGGCCACTGGGGCGTTGTACAGACAAGGAGGAGTCAGATTTGTTTATTTCCGGACTACAGGAATCAGAGCAGTTTCATTTATACTGTAAAGTTATTACTTTAAGCCTTATTTTTTCACAACCAAAGCGTCTAAAGCAATTTACAAAGACTTTTCTGACCATACAATGTAATAGATACATGAATATAACCACTTGGAAAGATTGACGCGATCACCATAGCAATATATTATGTTACATGGACGGTTCCATTATCTCCCATAATTAGGGCTGTTTAAGTTATCCCAATGCGACTTTGACCATTAAAATGTGCATATAACACCATATATAGTACTTTCTAAGCATAGACTTGCACTTTAAAAGTCTTAAACTTGCTGGTGTCGGCGAATTCTTACCAATTGCTTGATACTAAAGCCGTGCAATATTTCAGTGTTGTCCCGTTTACACAAATGGAACGTTCGCGCTTGCGCAGTAGCAAGCATGGTTTTGTTTGGAGAGAAAACAATTTCAACCCCAACGCTAAGAATTTAAATAAATAGTCTGTATGGAGGTAAATGTATTAGCTATATATTTTCAGTGACACAACAACTACTAACTCACCTGTGAGCCAGTCGACAGTTTTAATTTAATATTAAGTAGTACTCATACCAAGCGAGTGTTAGCCACCTAGCATTAGCTCGGCATAATGTGCCGTTAGCAACGATAAACACATACTGTGGCTACGCTGTTATCTTTGTAATATTAATGCGACCATTGCTGTACTGTCTTGTACACAGGACCTTACAAAATCACTAAAGATGCCGTTCTTTGGAAACACCTTCAGCCCGAAGAAGATTCCACCTCGCAAGTCTGCATCACTGTCCAGCCTTCACACAGTGAGTTTAGAAAACGTTTTGTTCTTTGGCAGCATCTTTGTGCTAAAGACACTTTTAATGAAGTGCACTGATGGGTGTACTTTCAAATAACATCAATACAGATATCTGTCACTGATCCCTTATCAAATCTATACGGATCACTCAAGTGGATATATCTAGAAGATAAACATAAATACTTGTTTTAAAGAACTTTTTGAGACGGCTGAGATTTGGATTGTGCGAAATGACTGCTATTGTTTTTGCCTTCTCATCTCAGTTGGATCGTTCAACGAGAGAAGTGGAGTTGGGTCTTGAATATGGACCTCCTGTGATGAACATTGGAGGTCAGAGCTGGAAATTTGAAGATGGACAGTGGATCACAGGTAAAGACTTTGATAACGCTGAACACCGATCATCTCAGTGGCTGCTTCCACAGCTTAAGTGCAGAGAACCTCACCATTGTCCTCCTCATGCATGTGTTGCTATATCCACTAGTCTCTAAATGGCCAACGCAACATAAATTCATGTTTTATTTTCTGTTTTTGTTGGACCCAGAATCTGGTGGGAATGTATCTGGTAGGGAATTGCAGCGCCTTAAGAAAAGAAACGTACAGCTGGAGGAAGAGAACAACCTCCTGAAACTAAAGATTGAAATTCTCTTGGACATGGTAAGAACTGAGCAGCTTCGATTAAGCCCTTACATTCTCAATAACCTTAAAGATGCAATATACTGTACATCTATCTTTATACACTGGGGAAGGAACGTTTGATTGAACAACAGATGCAGTGACCTTGGATACACCCGTTTGTCATGTGTTAATGAGCTAAGAGATATTATCACCCTTGGGCTCTGTAACCATGCTTGTGACATAGGTTTAGCACATGTCTAACACTGATTGGCTTTAATATAAAAACTTGCTTAATACATTTTAATTATATACTTAATTACCATTTCAATGGTTGATGTCATTTAGTGTTTTGCCAAAGCTGTGAAATAACTGATATCTCCCTTCTAGTTGACAGAGACTACTGTAGAGTACCACCTGATGGAGAAAGAAGTGGAAGATGTAAAGAGTCAACATCGAAGGAAGAAATGACAAATCTGATGCGGTGCCTTCATCATAGGAGAGGTTCTTCATTCAAAGACAGTTTGAAGTTTGTTGATGGAAAAAAAAAAGTTTTTTGTGAGGAGTGGGGGTTGCTCATCAAAACAGATATAAAATAAAGTGCTCATGAATTTTCTCATAATGAGGACTATTGTGTTTTAGGTCTTGGCCCTGCTTGTATTTATTGAAAAAGTAGATAACAGTGAATCAGATTTAGTGACTATTGTGATGCGTTTTGTCCTGCATTTGTTTAATTACCATGAATCTGTGAAAATCTTAATTCATTACACAGTATATTTTCTACATTTTTACATCTGTATGACAAGCATATAGGCTGAAAATTTCTTTCTAACATTGTTTGTATCTACTGCATTTTCTATTCCGAATAAAAGTTAAAAAAAAAAAAAAAAATTACAGAAGCCTGTTGATTTTATTCAAAGTTTTTAGAACATTACCCTAACCAATTATGGGAATACTTCTTTGACATGTAACTCATGACACATTCACAAGAAGGCAGTGATAAAGACAGACATGCATGACAAGCTACACACATATGTCTGACTTTTAAACATAGACCAAAATAACCATGCATAGTATGTACTTAGTATTTATTTTTCTATGCTAACATAGAAAACCTAGTGTTTTAATCTTCTGCATCACTAATATTCTTATTACATGGTAATTATACCAATACTATGATTTACTGATCTAATTTCTATCCCCTGTGAAATGTAGTTTGGAATCCCAATGTTTTTGTAAGAATGTTTTTGTAATATCCTGTATTAAAAATAAATTCAGTGCCTATCAATATAAGGTACGACCTTTTATGAATTAGATGTACTGCTTTAAGATAATTGGTGGATGTACATGCCAGTGAAATGCTCAGGAGGAGATGCTCAGTGCAGCGTTCGGTTGAATGGTCCTAACTGCGCAGGCGCAGGCTGTATTGCGTGGATGGCATGCAGTGTTTCGACGTTTGTGCTGCTGACAGCGGGAGAGAAATAGTTTTCTAGGACTTTCTTCTAGCACTTTCGACCATCGTATTTGTTTATACAACTGTCAGGTTATTCAGCCGTACAGTGGCGGACTTCATCTGTATAAACTTAGGTTTTAAGTATGCCTCGGGGCGGTAAGTATTATTAAAATGCTACATGCTATTTTTTTAGCAAGCTAAAGCTAATTATAACTAGCGAATTGTTAGCTAAAGTAGTGCGAATTCCCGTTGAACTCACACATGCTTAGCTTTTAGCATGCTAACCGGTTAGCAGGTTGTATTTGGGGGGTTATGTGCGACTAAAGAAAGACAGCAAATCTATCAGTGGTGATTAATTAATGACTTCCCTTGAACACAGCTTCCAACTAGCTAGTAATATAAGCATCTAAAACAGTTGGAATGGTTCATTTTTGTCCATTTGTGTTTAACCGCCGGTGACGTGCACTGGAGTCCGCTTCGCTCACTTAACAGCATTTATTTTAACTACTTTCACAAATGTTCATTTAAGTAGACACTAGCTATATATTTTCTCTATTTTGCCATCAAGTCCCTATCGAACACTCACCTGCCATGACAGTGAAAGTAGCTGGCCCTCTGTGAACGTCATGTGCGTCTTCTGACGATATCACACACACACTCCCTGCCGCTGTTCACACTTTGTAAAAGCACGAGATCTTAAATGTACTCCAAATACAGGTCTGAACTGCATTGCCTTATCACCCAGAGGTGGTCCACATGCAAGGAGTGTACATAGTAACAGCAACACCTGTCTAGTCCAGGCATCTTGGTATCAACAAAAAGCTTTGCGAAGGCAGTCACAAATTCAAGGCTCACACTTTTAATCATATTCTACTGTACAGTTGTTGCCTGAATGTAAATTTGTCCCTGTGCTGGAAATGCTTCAGTAAACTTTGTAGTATGCTTGTGACAACTCGTACAACTGTGTTGCAGGGAAAAAGGGCCACAAGGGCAGAGGGAAGCAATTCAGCAACCCTGAAGAGATTGACCGACAGATGAAAGCACAGAGAGAGCTGGTGAGTGACAAACCTAAATGGCATACATGGAGTTAGCTTTAAACCAGGTCTGGAGTGTGACTGAATGCTTGTGTTAACAGGAGGACAGTGTCGGTGCAGAGAAAGGGAGCTCTTCAGAGTCTGAAGAAGAGAGCAGCAGTGATGATGAATCAACGGTGAGTGAGGGAGTATAATGTTGACTTAGCAGTGAAACTACTTGGTCTTGAACTTCATGGAAGACATTGAATATCGCCATATAGCTTTAAGTGAATCTTTAGTGTTAAAGTTATACCAAGAATTACCTTGTGAGGAAGTTTGTAATTTACTACTCTTTGTACCTGCTGCCCCTCCACCTGCCTTTGTGCAAAAGTAAGCGTTGAGAGACGACAATGCTGTGATGTCCTAAGCCCAATTGTTAACATTTCATAAAAGGTTTTGAATCTCAGAAGTTTCTGGAGACAGATGCAAAGATACATTCTTGTCTGGATGTCACTGTTCAGAGATTGATATCTGTATGCAACTTCTATGCTGTATTTCTCTCCCCTCTATGCTGTATTTAGCCCTAAACTCCATTGTAACTCTGGTCATTATCCTTACGTAGCATTGTTTACTTTTGGCTAGTCACCAGAGAGATATACAAGAAAATACACAACGAACCATAAAATTGGTCTGTTTTTGAAGAACAAACTGGTTGTGTGTAGTAGCAGGTACACAAACAAGCTTACCAGCCTCTGCTTTTATTTACCTGCTGTGTACCTGTGGTCTGATGTCTCATTGATGTTACAAAGGTGTTTCTTTTTGCACACAGTCCAAGAAGAGGAGTGGAGTGGAGGGGCTTATAGAGATAGAGAATCCCAACCGTGTGTCTCAGAAGAGCAAGAAGGTGACTGAAATAGACGTCAATGCTCCCAAAGAGCTGTCTCGCAGGGAGAGGTGAGTGTCTTAAGTCTCTTTCACACATAGTTTCTGGTAAATTATTAAAATAATCTTTCAGGCACCGCAAGTGATATTCATCATTCTCACTTGCAGCTACATTCATGAACATTTCCATCTTGCACCATTTCACACATGATATGGTAATGCCAGAATAGATTAGGCATAGGACAGTCCAGCAGGTGGCAGTAATACAACACCTCTGGATGCCAACCACCATTAAACTCAACAGAAGAAGAAGAATATGGGGGTGGGGGTATGTATGTTGAGTTTAAAAGCCAGGGTTTTCAGTGTCACAAAGGTGGCTCTCTTTTTAGCTGGTTAGGTCATCACCTGGTCCAGAGGAGGTTATGTTGAGAGTTTCAGGTTAAAATCTGCTATTAACAGCGCTGCTCTTTCATTTTCAATCAATAAAAATCATTTAACTTTGATTTGGCCAAAAACTAAAATGATCTATCCTATGGGACAGTGTCTGGTCTAAATACAGAATAATGTTTAAATATGCTGTATCAAGTTTAAAGTTTAAGAGCTCACCAATGTGCAGTTGTCATGTTAGAAATAAAAACGTGGACATAGAAGTGTATTTTTAGTGGAAAAATAAATAGATTATGGATTTACACCATGAGCAGTTTTCTGCCAATAGTCCTCTCTTGCCTTATTTGCAGCAACAGTGTTGCTTTTTACCGTACCATACCAATGTTCTTGTAATGTATCTAATAATATTCAACAAGAAACTATATGGCTGGTTAGTAACTGTAAAAAAAAGCCGCAGATTCAAATACATCATCAGCAGAGTCTTGTGATTGGTTCATTCGCTCCATGCAAAGGTTTTTTTCAACGTATGTAACCCTTTACATGCTTGTCCCTGCAATGTTATTGCTTTCATTCACAGCACAGTTGAACCAGCATTTTGCCTGAAATTTTACCCGGTGTTGAAGTGGGAAATCGGCAGTATAGTTGTCTCTGGTTATCGACCCCTGCTCGCATTCACACATGACCCCATGCAGGAAATGTTCCTGAACATTTCAGGGATGGACTGCATGTGTGAAAGGTTTTACAGTCACTCAGGAAAGGAACATTAATGTTTGTGTTGATGTGTTTTGATCTAGTTTCTGAAATCATACTTTGTCTTCCTGTTGCTGATACCAGGCTTTTCTGACTAAGTACTGCCTTGACTTAATGTGCATGCTCCCCCGTTCTCTCTGTCAGAGAGGAGATAGAGAAGCAGAAATCAAAGGAACGCTATCAGAAGCTCCAGATGGAGGGGAAGACTGAGCAGGCCAGGGCGGACCTGGCCAGACTGGCCATCATCAAGAAACAGAGGGAGGAAGCCGCCAAGAAGAGAGAAGAGGTCAGGAAAGGTGAGAAGACAACAATTGACCCACCCAACACTTATGTAAAGTTCAAACTTTGTATACTAGAAGTGGAAATTAGGAGTTATAATTTTATAGTTGTGTTTAGTTCTGTTAAAAAAAAAACCCACACACAACAGTAAGCAATTTCTTCACTTCTGACTGCTTTTGATTAATTCAATAGCAGGTTCACTCTGTTGGTGTTTTGAACATTTTCATTCAGTTCAGTACAAAAACTAGGCCTGTATAAGAACTGTTTATAAGGTCAGCAACCATCTACATCAACAGAATTATCACCTCATCTGTGTGGTTTGTTATTTCTTACCAGAAAAAGAAGCTGAAGAAGCCAAAGGAAAGCACTAGCCCTCCATCTGGAAGCTTCGACATGCACTTCAGTCTCAGAGGGATGGTGAGAGACGGAGAATGGGGAGGGGACCAATTCAAGTGGTGTCAGATCAGGGGTGCTCCTGAACTCCTGTCCCTCATTTCAAATCAGAGGGGCGTGGGTTTTCCATGACGGTGTGTTCAGGACAGGAAAAACGGGTGGAGCAAAGCGAGATGAAGAGAAATGCAACATTTGGGATGCCTCTAGTTTTCTTGAATAATCACAGGTTTTCCAAGTGCTTCACTGCCTCTTTACTCCTCCCCACCCACCATGGTTTTAATTCTAAAGCTGCTGAAGTTATTTCCATTCTTTTGATTTATACATCTTTACAAGATTACCTAATACAAGTTTACTTATTGACTGGACAGATAGTTAAATGAGCATGCATTCTTTTTCTTTGGTGCTTTACTTTTCCTTCCATTTCACCTGTTTTGTAAGGCAAATCTGACAGATGGAGAAAAGAACACTAATGAGAGGATAAACCGATATATAGGAATTATACAGTGTAGTTAAGTATTTGGGGATATGTTGCACAAGACATTGGTATGATTTTTGTTTTTTTCCCACCATCCAAACATGACTTGGAATATTTTGCCTTTTTCACCAGCTTTATTTCATCCCAGTGTTGCCTTGTTTTGAGCACTCTTTTTTTATTTACAGAATTTGCTGTCGTCATACCACAGCATATCCAGAAAGTAGAAAAATATTTAGCTTATTTTTTCCCCCAAATTTACATTTTGCTCACTCATCATCGTCATCTTATTGCTGTCAGTTCAAAAGTTTTTCAAAATGGGTTTTGTACTTTGCTTAAAGCATCAGGAATATTACTTGAATTTCCTATAAAAAGCATTAAACATCGCTGCTGAAAGCATTGTCTCAAACTGCCTCAGTAACTGTGGCCTTGCCCTGTTTCTGATGGGATGTTGTATGGTTCATTAGGAGGGATTGTGTCTTTGTTACCTTTTCAAAGTTTACACCAGACCAGTTCACTGTCTCCTGTAATAAAAGTGCTACAAAGACTTCACACAAAGTTAGTTTGTTAGGTAAGCTTACACAGGTGTACCTAATAAACTGGTAATTCAGTATGTTGGCGAAGGGTTCGATCAGGAAAACAGTATTCCCTATAATATGGAAGCTGCTTAAAGAACAGACTGCTGAAACCACGAAGTGTGAGAAATGTAACCACAGCGTAAAAATGCGTTCAAGTTTTCCATCATGTATTTGAAGTCATTTTTAAAAATAAATTCATTAATAACTCAACGACTAAGTTTTTTATTTACATTGTAGATGTTGATGGGTTTTTAAAAAAGTTATTTGCCTAAAGCATCTGGAATTTGTAGTTATTGTGATTTTATTCTGTTAAATATCTGTGTAGTCGAATCCAAGAACTATTTAAGAAAGACCCCATGATGCCACCTGCCGTCACCAGGGATAGAACATCCTCCACTTGAACATTTGTGTGCAGCTCCTGATGCTCTGCTAATATCTAAAAGAATGAAAGTAGGATGCAATTTTGCCTCAATCCAGAGTGAAAAATTGAGAAATAAACCCAAGATTTAGGACAAGGCGATTTCACTGGTGTCCTCATACATCTGCAGAACCATCACCTAGGCTGTAGTGTTCACTAAAATGTTTCAGGGTTGAGATTGCAGGCATGTTACTGAGGTTACCAGGTGAGCTTCTCCCATCGTATCCTGAATGTTGAGCTTTACACTCAGAAACTCATTTTTCTAAAAACACTGCACACTTATGGAGAATCAAAATGTTCAATATGAAACATGTATATAACATAATGAAATAATCGTGAAAAAATACCAATTATATAACTATGGAAGTGTCCACTATCTAGTCTTTTATGTTGATTGCCAGAAAACAACAGACTTTTAAAAAGATCAATTTGAAATAAAAACAGCTAGAATGAAAGAAAAATATGTTAAATAAATGCATATTACTGTGAAAGAAGCGGGATGAAGAAACATTTCAGAACAACAATCTCAGTTTTAAAACTTTTGTATTATTTCACAGTTTGTATTAATATGTATTTCATGCATTATTTATTAACACAGTTTCCATAAAAACTTTGCTCAAAAATCTGCCTCTTCACCCCAACTCAGATGATGTGCTCCAGCACCTGTAGTTTTAGGAGGTGAAGTGATTTGATAGACCACTGGTTGTTGTTCTTCAGTGATAAATTAATACATTTGGAAACTGCTGGCTCCCACCATTGGCACGAAATGTTACTGCACAATAACAGTTAAAACAGATATAATCAATATTTTATATTAAAGATGGATCACATGGCTCATACAGTATGTAAAATGGGTCATTGGTAGAAATTAACTCATTTTGGTTGTCTGACCACAATATCACTGTTTTTATTCACTCTCTCCACTCTCATAGCAACCTGACTTTATGTTACCTGCCTGGCATAAAAGTTAGCAAGTAGCTAGGGAACATTAGTAGGTGAAGACCAAAAACTGATGATGATGGTGTTGCTTCGTATCTTTTGGATGTGTAAATTTGTAACTTTGCTAACAAGTTAAACTTGGCATCAAAAGGTGGTAATAAGTCAACGTTGTGTTTATAGCCATCTTGGCTTGGTTAAAAAATCAGTTACTGCAAGCAAAACAAAACAAATCGTAGATGTAATGGCAAAGAAACAAATGGCCCGAGTTCAACAAGAAATTGCAGGCTTGAGATTAGCCACAATGAAATAAAAATGATTTTCAAACTGAATGGGGAAAAAAAAGTTCCAGCCAGCAGCAGTGACAGTTTCCTCTTTTGCTCATAGCACATATTGTTAAAATTTACAGAAGTACATACTAACCACAACCTGCCAGAAGGACGGTTTAAGAGTAAGTATCACTAATTACAAGCAGACCTTTGGCAAAATACTGCACAAATTGTAATGTTAATGAGATATCAATCTGCAATTGTCTTACTACTATGCAGAAGTATAGAAATGTCTCCTGTCATACAGTTGCAGGAAATTCTCCTTCTGCCATTATACTTAATGTCAGGGCCAACACCAAATCACCAAATGTAGTAGCGGAGTGTCTTAACAGGCTAACTTTTAAATCATAGTGTGACAGTCAAACCTGAATAATAATAATAAAATAATATTATAAGAATAACAATAAAAATCTCTCAAATCTCTCTCTCACAGCTGACACTTCACGTGTGCAACTTCCTCATTCACTGGCTTGTGTTAGATGGAGTGAGACTGAGTGCGCAGACTTCAGAGCGCACTCCTGAAACGAGAACGAAAACTGACAGCCCGGCCCAGCACGCACACGAACACCCACAAGGTCTGCACGTTCTTCACCCTCCCGGATGAAGTAACGCAGCTGGAGCCTCTGTGTGGACGTCTTTGGAGCAGGTAGAAGATCGGGTAGAAAAGCTGGTGAGACTCCACTGCCAGCATGCTCCGGCAGTCTCTGAGCATCCTGAAGCAGCTTGGCTCTACGACAAAGTAAGTGCTTTGAACTGGTTTATCTCTCCTCTGTTTTTTTGGGTAGAATATGCTGCATTGAAACTGTAATATGAACATCATTGCTCTCACACTTACATGTACACTGAACTTGAGGGCTTTTTAAGATCTTGTGTGAACCCAAAAGTGTCATTTCTTTGGTGTGGGATTGGATTTTGGTGTGATGGTTTACACATGACCATGTCCGGTTAGGAAATGAATTTAAATTTCTCAGTAACTATACAGTAGTAACTGTAACTGTAAATATGTAACTTTTGAGAGAAGAAAAAACAATCTTCCTCTTCTAAATGAAAAGTTGAACTCTTAAGCACCTAAACTTATCCTTGCTCAAGACTGTGAGGTTTTGTGGCTTATGGTGGATAATATCAGCTATAGATATTGCTGTAAAACTGACAATTGAGTTAGTCTTACGGCCGTTATGACTGTCCTTGTGCAGCCATCACACTTTGTTAAATCATTTACGCTCCTGCAATTGTCACTTCCTAGCTACTGTGACTTTTGCTGGGAAAAGAGTCACTTCAAAGCTGCTGCTGTGAATGTTTCATCACAAAGTTTTCCTCAGGATTCTGAGCGTCAATGTTAGGATGGATCATTTCACTTGGAAAAACGTTCCTCAAATCCAGAAACTTGTATTGATTCTCACGAAGCACGTGGGAGCTCCAGTGCATCAGTACCTGCCCCTATGCTGTTTTTATTTCAGCGCCATATTCTTTTTTGAGGAACTGCTGAATTCTGCTTTGGTTTCTATGTTCTCTTTTTTTCACAGAGTGAAAAGTGAACACAGTGTTGAAAAGTGTGTCAAGCTGGCATGCACACCAGTAGCAACTGGTTCCTCTTTAAAGTGAAGCACCCTGTTTGGGTTTTGAGGGAAAGGCTTTGAGGCTTTTCTACCTGTTAAGCCATAGAGTGGTTCAGCACGCCCGAGTGGACAAACAGGCTCAGGTTGGTGGTGTATGTTGACCACACACATCGGTGTTGTCTTACTGGGGTCGGTGCTCTTTATGGTGTGGTATCTCTATGAGAGAACACAAAACTGTGACAACCAGTGACCACTCAGTATGATGCACCACTATATTTGAAGGGACACGAAAAGGGTAAGTAGTCATAAGATAATGATGAAGTAATTAGGTACTACTTAGTAACTACTCAATATTATGCATCAATACTTGAGGTGCACACGTGACATGACAAATGTTTAAGTAATTAGAAATGAGTCACACACCTAACCCTGTTTGGTTCTCTTCGTACAAACTTGAAACCTCTGACGCACTCCGGTTGAATAATGAACCCATACATCGTGCATCTGCAGCGGAGCAAAGTGGGCTTCACCTACCACAGCAACATTTCACCCAGTTTCAGTTTGCACCGATGCTATGAGCTTGGGTGAGATAAACAAAAATACATGTACAAAAATAAGACACATGCTCACATTTGCATGTACTGTATGTATGAATAGAGCTATTTTATACCCCAAAGCGTAGCAATGTCAATGTATTGTAATTACTGATATGTCAGTTGTCTATGTCACTGGTCAGGGCGTTACCTCCAATATATGACTGTACTGAACAACAAAGAGATACACACCTCCACGGACACTTTCACTTTCCAGAGAAAGCACACAGGACATCTAATCTGTTGAGTCCAGGTTGTCTGTGTGCAAATGTTTTAACTGATTGTTTTAGTGTTTTGTTTGTTTGTTTGTTTTTCTGTTAATTGGCTGTTGTAACTCTAGTGCTCTTATTCCTTTTATCTGCTGTCCTTTTATTGCTTTGTATTAACACTTTGTGTCTTGCATTTTGCATCTTTGGCCTCCTTGTTTTATATTTATATTTATTTTTCTTTAACCTTGTCTTGTTTATGTTTGGCTTGACTTTCTGTTGTCTTCCTGAGTATCCTGCTCTTGCTTTGTCTGTCAAAGCACTTTGTAAACTTTGTTTTTAAAGCTGTTATATAAATAAAGTTAATTATTATTATTATTATTATTATTATTATTATTATTATTATACTATTATTTTACTATTTGTGGAATAATCAAAAGGAAAAGTTGAAATGAGTGTTAACAAAACAGGAACTAGTGTGTGGTTCAAACTCAGTGGGGGATTCTCCTCCTTGTGTTTTGAAACGTCAGATTTACACACCTTGGAGATGCTTGAGCTCATCCGACCTCTGTGAACTGGGCTGGGCTTCCTTTCAGTGTGACTTCTCAAAGCTGCAGAGGATATCGCTGTGTTTCACCTCTCTGATCATTTGTTTAATGGCTGTGTGTCACAGCAGAGATGGAAGAGGGGTTTAGGTGTTTCAACCTTTCACAGAACTGGTACTGAGCTAAAACCACAGCTGCAGCCCTCATACTCCAAGTTTAGCTTATAGGCCTCATTTCGCTCGTCACAAAATGTCCTCCAATATATCGAAAGTTGAGATCAGAGGTGGTGTGCTTAAATTTTAAACTGCAAAGCCTTTTCAGTGGTTTATATTTTATTATCATCTGTTTATTATCTGCATCTTAGCAGGCAGATAAACGTCTTGTAAAATCCTGTACCTCAGACTGTCCCACCAGCACTTGACTGCAGCACATTCATGTGAAAATACTATTGTTGGCTGGACCGCAGAGGGCCAGCCCTAAGGGTTGCTCTGTGGCTGAGTAAGTAAGTAAGTGAGTAAGTGATGAAGTTGTGTGGCTACGTCATCAGGGGGTGTTGCTCTCGCCTCGCGCAGCACCGATAGCGTGTGTGTCTGAGTTCAGTGCGACTCTGAGCAGCTGGTTGTTTCTGTCCACTCTCTCCTCGCTATACGTCTGTAC
>JBBPCS010001222.1:0-15482 GCA_037974645.1 Hollardia meadi | reverse complement strand
TCATTAGGAAAATGTTTACTGAGGTAGTAAATCAAGTGAGAAGTAGGGTCATTTTGTCATTGACTTTCATACAATCAAATTCTTTTTGCAAACATACGTGTCGCCCCCTGCTGGTCATTGGAAAGAATGCAGGTTTTAGGCACTTCCACATTGGCTTAATTTTTCAGACCCGGAAGCTACGTCCACTTCTTTTATACAGTCTATGGTTAAGACAACAATAGAATTTCTATGCATGGACATTTCTGAGTAGAATGGACATAGTATAAAAAAGTCAGAATAACTTAATTAAACTTATTAATTTAACCACTTAATAACACCAAAACCTTTTAATTAAAATTAAGTTGGTTCAACTTAATTAAGCTTTTTGAGGACAAAGCAAATCATGCTGGTTGTACTTAACTTATTGAGTTAATCTAACTATAAAAGTCTCCTGGGATTTACTCAATAACAACTAATTTGGAATTACTTAAAAAGATCCATGTAAATTGTTACCTTAAAATTTTTAAGTTGAGCCAGTGTAATCTTTTTTAGAGTGCGTATACTGGGAAAACTTAAGTGGTTATTAGCCAGGAGGAGAGTGACATTTTGAAACAAGCTTGGACCTGCAACTTGTCAGATGTTTGGACCAAGTCATGTTTGTCAGGACAGGGTGCCAGGGGAGTGGTGTTCAAATAGTACCGGATATAACATGCATGGTTGCGTAATGCTGGGTGAAATGATCTGGACCAGACAAGGGCAAAGTGGCTTGCTACAGAGCGTTTGAGGACAAGCTTTGGGACTTCATTTGGATTCTGCAAGGTTGCTTCTGGACTTTCCCTTAAGCCTTTAAGAGTTACTTCTGAGCATTGACAAATAATTGATAATACCATCATGTGAAGCAGCAGACATTCTGTGATATTGGCCTTATATTGGTAGTTTTAAACACTGAACCCACAGAGACACACAAAATAAATTTTGCGGCTTACAAAACACACTTGTTATTCTGCTTTCTTTATGACTGCAGGATGTGGGGAAAACTCATTTGTACCTCATCAAAAAAAGGCGCCTTCAGGCAAGCTGTCAGTAGTTGTGCCTGGTGAAAATGTGCAAACTTCAGAGCTTAAATTTGTTTATACAGAGAAATTTGAAGACTTAAAACAGAGACGATCAGCCACTGCCTGAAGGGAACACATAAAGAAGTAAAGCATTCTCCAAGACCTGCAGGAGACAGAGTGATGCTTCATGCTCACATCAGCATGCCAACATGCCCACAGTGACAACATGTTGATGTCTAGCAGATGTTTCCTACAGTATGTTCACCATCTTAGTGTAGCGTGTTAGCATAATTTGTCAATTGACACTTAACACAGCTGAGGGTGATGGGAATGTGATTCATTTTTACATGTAAATGTATTGGACAAATTCTGAGTTGAACTTTAATTGCACTAAAAACAAAGTCATAGGATCACCAAAAATGTCACAATTGCTCCTGAGGGGAAGATGGGTGTCTTTGTCAAATTGCAATCTGTCCAATAGTTGTTGAGAGAAAACTGTTTAACCCTATGGTGCCCCAGTCAGGGAGTCACCAAAGTCATTAGGATTAATTCATTCATGAATGTTTGCTCAAAATTTCACATCAATCCACCTAAATTGAAAAATTATTTCAGCCTGGACATGGTGGACTGACCAACTGACTGGCCAGCATGCCATTATAGAGCCATGCCATAGTGTACCGAAAAATTAAATTTGAATCTATTACATAAGAAATAAACTTAAGTTGGCCCATTAAAATGAAGTCATCTTTTCCAGGTACAGGTGCAGATGATTGATTCAAACCAGAAAATTAAAACAACCTCCATATGAATATGCAAATGCTCTTGAATGATGCCCAAAATGTCATCCATTTCAGGTAGACCTTATTAACGCCATTATCATGTGTAATGAGGCTCAAGCCATTCTCATGAAAATTTTGCTCCCCTCTCATTTCCTTCTGGATGTTATTCAATGAGACTTGGAGAACCTTGAGAGGTTGAGAAGTGCAGCATCAAAAGCTGCTGTCTCAGTCTTAACTGGAGCATGAGGAACGATGCAAAGTCAATAAAAGCTGATGTTTTTATTATTTAAGTTTGTGAAAGTACAGAACCTGTGAGTACCTGTGCCAACAGTTCACAAGTGTTCAACAGAAAGCAGGAATTAAAGTTACAATAATGTTTCCGTTTGTGTTTCTCTCTTTTTATCTTGCTCATGAAGAAATTCTGATTTGAATTTGCTGCCGTGGTGGACTATGGGACAGTCTGTCAGCAGTATACAAATAAGATGTCCTCATTAACATTAATAATGCCTGTAGGTGTATGTGGCTCAGACCATCAATCCCCAAATGTGAAACCTTGGGAAGACCTTGTCTCTCCTTCTTTTGACAGTCCCCCGAGGACAAGAGGAATTTAATCTCTAAATTTAATGTCTAATTGTCTAATGACAATAAGCTATTATCAAGTGTGGAATTCAAGAGAATTCCTCTTGGCAAAAACAGCAGTCATACAACCTTGTTTACCATTCCATCCCTACAATCAGATGATGTGTCCTGCCTGTAATTGAGTCAGCAGGGCTGTGATCCCCTCAGAGGTCGATTAGAACCTGGTGGACCCTGGAAAAACAACTTTCTTCACTTTCTACTGTTATTGTAGGGACAAGCAGGGAAACCACAGCCAGTGTGAGGAGGCAGCGGCAGTGTTCATCTTCACTTCTAGAGCTGCCACATTTAGTAGATCAGTCGATTAGTCCATCAAAAGAAAATTAGGTGCCAACTATTTTGGTAATCAATGAATCATTTCAGTCATTTTTCAAACAAAAATGTTAAACATTTGAAGGTTCCTGCTTCTTAACTGTAAGGATTTGCTGCTTTTTTTTGGTTGTCATTTATGATAGTAAATGAAGAGTCTTTGGTTTAGGAACTGCTGGCTGGACAAAAGCAATTTGAAGATGTGGGCTCTGAGAAGTTGTTATGAGAATTTTTTTTCACCCTAGTTTGACATTTTATAGAGTAAACGATTAATCGATCGATTAGTGAAAAAAATGATCGACAATGAAAGAATAATTGTTAGTAGCAGCTCTACTCACTTCTGTCCTCCTGGCTGATGAATCTCATTGTGATGTTCAGCTAATAACACACTGTCTCTCAGCAAGGATCTAATGAGGGCTTTAGTTTTCAGCCGGTCTTCTCCAATTGAACACTACCCTTAACATTAGTGTCTGAAGGAAAACAGGAAGCTTAGATTGCAATTAGCTGCTCTGTTGCCAGCTTTTAAAACTTGGCTCATCCAACAATTTCTTTCACTACAACTCTTGCCTTTTCTGGACATAAATATAAGGGTATAATGCAGATATTTACACATCCTCTAACCCTGTCTAAAGTATAAATGCTTATTTATCTCATACATGCTTTTACAGAATGTATTTGCTGGTATATTTTTAACACAAGAATCTTCTTATCAATCCATTTTAAACTACAAATAATTATAATATTTACTGATAACAATATAGTACTGGTAGCTATTTTAGTACCATTGTTCTACAATGCAGCAATTATTCATTTATTTTTGCAAATGCACATGTGCTATTGACATTGTTGAAATAAAATGTTAATTTTCTGTTTCTCTTTTCTGTATCATGTCAGTGTTTGATGCTGCAACAACCCAGTTTCCTTACACTCGTTATCAAAGTTTCATCTTATCATCATGTTTATCACCCTGGGAGGTTCCGTCAATCCTAGATTTGCAGAAACTCGATTATATAACCCCCTCTCATCTCTCCAGAGTTTAACCCAGCTATATGCCTCTCCAGTACTGGGAATTTCCTCCATCAGACATTCATTAAATCTAATCCCCCCTCAAGCTTTGCCAAACCTGAAGACCCTTCGGTCATAATCCTTCTCTGATTCAGAGACTGATGACCCTTGGACCAGACCTATCTTCACAGTGATCTTAAAAAGTGGCTGAATTATTGAAGTGGACTAATGCTGTATTGGTGCTGAGCACTTAAGATGGAGACAGATTGCGACTGCTGCCAGATCTGTATAACAATACCTGTCAGTACACTACCTGTCAGTACATGGACATTGAGCTAAGTGATGGACCTTCAAGTTATTGCCTGGCCAGTATTTACAGGGAGACATTGTTACGGCTGAATGGCGTCATGGGCCTTAGACAGCCGCAAATGTCAATGTCTCTCAGAAGCTACATAACTGAAATTTCCTGCATGGACAGTGAATGTCTGTATGGCATTTGCTCACAATGAGAAATCAAAAAATAGATTTTATTTGTAATACATGTACTTGAAACTCCATCCTCCCTATCTCCTTCTTCGTTATCCTTTTTCTTTCAAACACCCTCCTGACTGCTTGAGGTCACTGCCTCCATCTCAGCTTATTAGCTTGGATTCAGTCCATCACAGAAGTGAGCGGTGACTTCATTTCAGCTCTGTGCTCCTGTTCATTTTTTTTTCTCACCTGAATAGTGTTGAACGCAGTGGAGCCAGCCTGCTGGGCCATCCTTGCGTCATTATCTTTGGTGCAATGGCTCTCTACCATCTTTGATGTTCTATTATACATTGAATCATCTGAAATGTTTTACTCCCAATTTATAGACAGCATAGCCACATCATAAGCAACATAGTGATTTCAGAAAAGCCAAATCATGTTAGTCAAACCATTTCCCCTAATGACACCAAGGAGATAGGTGAGAGCTGTTGCTCCTTTCTTATCCAAGTCTTGGCAAGAAAGGGAATAAATGTATTTCAGAAAATGTTGAGGTATTCTTTTACTGTTAATGGTTAATAATGTGTAATAGATCAGTAATATAAAATCAATAAGAATAAGATTGTTCAGAATGTTTATCATCACTTAGCATTGCATGTGATTTATCTTTTTAAAGATAGCTCTTTAGTATATCAAGAAGACACCTCCAATGGACTATTTGATCACTAACCTTCTGGACTGCAGAGTATGTGAACAAAAATTATTAACATTTTCAAGCAAAGACTAGTATTATGTAGAAACCTTTATTAATTACATGTCAAGCTGTATAACTGAAGATGACTACTAACATTTGCTGGTAAGATATAAACATTTAAAGACAACAGTGAGCCTTAATATGAATTGTTCTTATTAATGACTCATAACTGATTTTTTGACAGATCTCTTTGTTTTTTTCCATGACAAAGGCAAAAACACCGCCCCCATCCCATTGATAACCTACCTAAAAAGGATTTGGGGATAAAACCTTGCTTTTAAATAAATAAAGGAATTTTGGTAGCACATTCATCTTTATGGGATTACTGTATCCAATAAGTCAACGTGGTAGTGAAGATCATCTGATGTCCAGTCCAGTCCAGTCTCGTTTGAGCTAGAGAGAGGAGAGATTTAACTTGACAAGAGTATGCCACATTGTAGGTAAAAATAAGGGGAGGAAACTTTGTGTGGATGGATGCTAAAGGAGTAGCTAAACCCAGCTAATAAAATTGTCACCAAAACTGAATCTACGAAGAGTGTTAAAAAGGTAGCACTGTTCAACGTGGTCAAATGCTTTTTTGTCATCTAACAGCAGGAGGATCATTTAACTCAGAGGGGGAGTAGATTATTTCCATTACTCACCTGATGTTGCTAAATGACAATCTGCCTTTAGTGAAACCTGTTTGGTCAATATGTATGATTTAAGCTAGGACTACCTCTAACCTATGAGCGAGAAGTTTTGCCAGGATTTTGACATCGGCCCCTAAGAGACTGATGGGCCTGTAAGAACCACAATCGAGTGGATCCTTTTCCTTTAAAATTACAGAAATTGATGCCTGTCTGAAAGAGAGGGGAAGAAGATGAGCTTTGTACTTTATACAGACACTCAGATCATGTCTGTATAATGCCAGTCCAGATCCACTTTTGTATGTCTGGTAGACGTCCAAAACTGTTTTGATATCTGGACATCTGACGGGGACCGGTTTTGTACGTCTGTGGATATGCAACATGAATGAAATATTTAAACATGCAGGTTGGGACCCTGGTGGCACAGTGGTCCAGTGGTTAGCACTGTCACCTCATAGCAAGAATGTCCTGGGTTCGATTCCCAGTCTTTCTGTGTGGAGTTTGTCTTCGTGAGTTCCCTCCGGGTACTCCGGCTTCCTCCCACAGTGCCAAGACAATCGGTGACTCTAAATTGCCCGTGTGTGTTTGTTTTCCTTGACAACCACACTTAGAGTTTTTTTTTTTTGACACACTGATCACTGATGTCCTCTCACACACACCTTCTGGTCTACAGTCGGTGTAAACTGCACTTTTTTCTCAATATTCTTTCAACATCTGCTCTCAAACTCATCTGTCATTGCTGTTTTTTTTATCTTTTCACACCTTCTTGTTCTTTGTCTTTTCTCATGCTTTTGTCATCCTAACTCATTCAGTCCATCTTTCTGTTAGTCAGTTTATTCGGTCAATATTCTTTCCCTTACTGCCTTCGTCTCCACATTTCACTCTCAATTCAGTGGCTTTCGTCATTGATCTGTTAGACACTCCATTACCTACAGTTGTATACATGTACAGATCTTCACTACTGCAGATGTTGACCTCAGCTTGTATACCAACAGTTGGTGGACTGGCATCATGGGATTTTTCAGATGAAAGTCAAATCCATTTTCACTCTTTTAGCAGGTTTCTTTTTAGCAAGTCAAAGGAAAAGTTGATGATCATCTGCCACTCCAACGGTCATGTGTATAATTCAATGTGATCTCTGCCTCTTTGCTGTGTTATATAAGCCATTTTGCCCCTCTTGTTTGCTCATCCAAATGTTTCGGTAATAACTGTGCATTTTGGCAAGTGTGTGTGTGTGTGTGTGCGTGTGTGTGTGCGCATGTGCGTGTGCGTGTGTGTGCATGCGTGCGTGTGTACACTGCTCCTCTCTGGCACGTTGTGCTCTTTTTCATCATTTTTCACACCTTTCTGACGCCCAACGCCCATATTGCACCTTCACTATGAATCAGTGCAGATATCCAGTGACCCTGAAGAAAATTGTGCAGTGACAATAACAATAATGAGGAGAGTTGCTGCATCATTGAGGTGAAACTCTGCATGTGTGTGAGGACAATCATACTGTAAAAACTTGGGGTTTTCAGTGGAAAGCAGATAAAACATTTTTTAGGAGAATTACATATATTTTCTTGTTTTCTCTGTCATTCTGCTTTTCTTTACCTGCACAACCAAAATGTGTTACATGACGCAGATGAATTCCCTGCAATTACTAAAAAACAATGCACAGCAAAAGAATACTAAATCAATACAAAAACATTTGACCAATTAGACAACCGGACCAAACCAGTGCTACTCTGTTGACAATTCAGAATTACTGAATGTGCTTGAATTTGTCAGGTTTAACCTTCTTGTTTGAGCATCCTCTGTTTTTCTTATTTCTTTCCCTCAAGCATGTTTGTAATTAATACAACACACAGATTTAATATGAATATTTGGCTTGCTGCAAAACCCCTTGGCTGTGCTCTGTTACATTGTTTTTATTGATGCCTGGCACAGAGAGCATACAGTAATACAAGACATGAATTGGCTTTGGTCAAGGACAGAAGCTCTGCAATCTCACATAACCCCCAGTGGATGATGGCAATGATTAACTCTGCTCATTCAAAAGAAGAGCTGCCTTAGACCTTGATGTGAAGAGAAACCTTTCCAAAAAAAAATTATTCTGTCTCTGCCTCTTCTATGTTTAATTATGTTGCCTTATTATATGTCACAAAGTGTAGTATGCGTTTCAATGAATGCATGCTGCCTCTCTCTTGTCATATCCAAACTGTGCTGGCTGCTGGCTCTGCCAGACATATGTATATCAGAAAAGTAATCAAGTCCCAGACCCAGACAAATCACTGTTGCATAACTAATTGTAAGCCGAAACTGCTCAAACCTCTTATTACTGCTGTGACAGAAAAAAAACAGATGAAAGTAGCATCTTGAGAGTGGCACTGGGAGATTTTCTTTTATAGTGGTTACAGCTACTGAGTGTAAATATCTGTCAATCACAGCTATCATGTCTGGGGAAGCCACATGTTAAAAATGATTAGCACTGCAATCAGGGAGAAGCTGCCACAGTTTAAATCAGGAATGATTTATTACTTTGCTAATGATGTTAAGTGAGAAAACCCCCCCAAAAAAACACTAAATGGATTTGACAAGCATGAGTAACTTTGCAATCAGAGACAGCAATGCAAAAATTATTGTTTGAAGTGATCTCTTAATGTGACTAATTCATTTCTTATAAACCATTCAACCAACTCTAAATAGATTCTACATTTATAATATATTTGGATTTATTCCATGAGGTGTTTACATTTAGGTGTCAGTGAATCAGTCAGGCTCCTGGTTTGTATTCATCCTGCGTGCAGTTGTAAAGAGAAAGATTCCAGGGTGTAGGAAGAAGCTTGAACCCCTCTGAGGGCACTGGCACTACACAAATCACAATGTTCCTATTTCCTCAAAGTGTTTGCCCACTTGTTCTGACATCCAGTACTTTACAAGGAAGAAAAGAGCAAGAATTTAAATGTCATATGCATCAATTCTATCCTCAAATAAGGGACTGTATGAAATCACTGATTGCGGTGAGGAGGGGGCTGAATCATACATTTTTTCTTTTACAAAATTAATATTCTAAGAATTATTAAGAAAGTGTAATTCCCTCAGCCCCAGTATCTCAAAACACAACCGTCTCTCCTGGAAAATACATGTATATATCTAATTTGTAACAGCAAGTACCTTTTAATAATGTTGATGAAATGTTGATACTTAATGAATTAGTAAAATGCTGACAGCTAAAAAAACAAACACTCATCCAACATTACCTGCCACCACAACATAATTGGAAATACATTATAGAAAAAGAAAAAGTTCAAACATTCTCTTCTTCTCTACCAGCAAATATAGTCTACCCTGCAGTCCCTAAATCCTAAAATTTAAACAAATCCAGCAGTAACTATCATACCAACAGTGTATATATTATTAATACCCATGATTTCAAAAAACACGCACATGATATAAACATGGTGCAGTTATACATATTTCTCAAGCTTAAAGATGCTTTAAAGTATTCTGTTTTGATGTGTGTTTCCCTATCCTGGGTGGGAGACAGATTTGTAGGCCACAGCATTCCATTCTGCGCCATAACTGCATAATACCACAATCTTCTCCACAAGTTAATAACAGATAGGCGTACAGACCACATTTCATAAAAGAAATAGTTGTGTTATATTGTTCTTGTGTTTTGTATTGACAGATGTAAAAAAAAAAAAATCTCATCTCATCTCAACATGGACGAACTCGATACAAAGGTGCAACTAAGAAAAATGTATTCAAATGAAATGCAATTTATGAAGCAGTAGCCTGAAATGAAGTGAGAGTAAATATTGATCTAAGAATAGATTGATTGCAGCAGCCTGTGATCTTAGTATGCACACACACACACACACACACACACACACACACACACACACACACACACACACACACACACGCGCGCGCGCACACACACACACACACACACACGCACGTTGAGTCATTGAGTTGAAATATTATGCAAAGACATGTCTTGTGCACAAGCGTGGTGTCAGGTTGTCAGATTTAATTTTATGTATTTTTTGGTGTGGCACTAACACTTCTTGTCTGTTT
Organism: Hollardia meadi; assembly: GCA_037974645.1. Classification (NCBI taxonomy): domain Eukaryota; kingdom Metazoa; phylum Chordata; class Actinopteri; order Tetraodontiformes; family Triacanthodidae; genus Hollardia; species Hollardia meadi. The sequence continues at coordinate 5,803 of JBBPCS010001222.1, read as the reverse complement.
TTCAGTGCACGTAAAACAGTCAATAATGTCAATAACATTGAAAGATCACACTTAAACAGCTATTGCTGCAATAAAACGAAAACATCTTGAATGGCAAAATTATACCACAACTTATACAACTTTGTATTTATACAAACTAATAATAGCCTATCCAAGAGTCAGAAGATCACACCTAAAGGTTGAACAGGCCAAGCTGATATACTATACGTGGCTCTCTGGGTGATTGTGAGATAGTGACACACAAAGTTCAGTCCTGCACTGTGCATCAGCTCTGACAGCTGCAGACTGTCAACAGATAACTTCAAATAAAGCATCAACAAATGTGTTTTCCTCTCCCAGCTAAAGCTGTATGTGCCAAAAACGGTAACCAGGGGAAATAAAATGTCAAGATATAATACAGCATGTATTCCTTTTTTGCTCTGACCTTCGAAGAAGTATACTGGCTGACTGACTGCTGTTGTGCTGAAAATATTGCAACCTGATAGCAGCTATAAGATACATCCACTACATAACAGCAGCAACATAAAAAAAAGAAAATGCCTGCAAGTGCAACAAATATGACAATTCAAATGATGCAAGCTGATATGTCAGTGTATTAAAAATGATTTGTTCTGCTGATTTAATCAATCAGCAGGTGTCACCAGCTGTCTTGTGTGATCATTTGAAAATCAAACATGCGTCATCATTACTCCATCTTTATTCCAAAAGCCAACATCAAGCCCAGTTTAAATTGACTGTACTGTACTGCTATGAATGTGATGGGTTCGCGGAGGCAGCATAATGCTTCCCAAGGTTTCCATTGGGCTGATGAATGATGTGAGTAATCATGCAGTCTGTACAGACTAATCATGAGTGATTCTCCCTGAGAGGAGAAGAGAAAACCTGAACACAACAACAGTACCAGCAGCATTTTGTTGGTGTCGGCTACTGTACGTCCAGACATGTGTCTCTCTCTTTTACAACATGTTTCCACGGCATCGCAAAATTGTGGACAGAGAAAGATATGGCTCATTATATACACTCAGCCTGCTGCCATTATACTGCCCTGCTCTCATACTTTACAGTATTTTTAGTCCGCTATATTAGGGGCATAGATAGCCCTCTAATATAAGCCTGTGTGTCATCACAGCTCCTGCAGCAGTAGCAGTTGTCATATACTGTTTTCCCACCCAGCTGGAACTGAAATTAAACTTGCTGAGTTTACATCCTGAACTGCTGTGTGAGGCACTTCATGTCGGCAGGGTTTGCTGTCCCACTTGGACTATTGTTGTTGAGATTGAGTGTTGTGATAAGGGCATCGGTGTCAGAGTTGTGTCTGCTGAGCCCCTGTGGGGGTGTCGTGGGCTGAATTCAATGAAACAGGAAGAAGATGTCTGTTTAATAACCCCTGCAACCTCTCTGCCCCCACTGCCTCCCTCCCCTCATCTTACACTCACTAAAAGGCATTCACCGTTAAATATCTTTTGTTTAAATGTATTTTATCTGTTACATCAGATCCTGGTGTTTTTGTAAACACCTCTCAGACTTTCTGGAACAGAAAAGCTAATAGCTTTTTCAGAGCTACACTTTACACTCTACACTGCTAAGTGTTTGTCACTGTGCTGCTTTTTCTCTCTCTTTGGTTTCATCTGGAGAAAAACTGAATGAACTGAAATTGAAATGACTTTTTTGCCATTGTATTCCTTTTATATTTAACAGCTCATCCTTCCCTTTCACATGGCAAAAAGTGTTTTTATCAATTTATCTTCAATGTCTACATTTTTAGAGTCTACATCCATGCTATTGGCTCTGTGAGGCTCTATTAAATGCTACATTCATGTTACATGCTTTTGTTGCAGACATAGACCAGACCGGCACATACAGGTACTTTGCAAAACGTCATGGCCACACCCCATTTTGGTTTGCATGCATTCATTTAACAAACCTTTGTTTTATAGACATATCTAATAAATATTTTTGCTATACCTTGCCTGAACCTAAATGTTGGTTGGTTAGCTGTCATGCTCCTTCAGTCTTCCCCCGTCCAAGTGGATCAATGCTCCAACACAGTGGCTTATTTATCAGGTATCATTAGGACAGGTGTAGTCTGTAAATAACCTACCTGTTAGTAGGCAACTGTTTGATTTCTGCTAGGCTGAGTTTTTGAGGTCAAAGGAGACTATAACCTTTTTTTCACTGATATACATAGGCTATATATATTTAAATGTGAAACATGAAATTTAAAAAAAAACACTAGTTGTTTTTTATATTTTATACTTGTTATTTTTCTTAATATTTCCTTATTTATTTTCTTATTCTTTTACAGATTTCTTTTTTTATGGCACTCCTATGACTCCATAGAGATTTAGTTGCAGATAACAGTTTGGTGCTGCTATTCTGTATGACTGTACTCAGAAGTCTCCCACTCCAGCTAGCGATCCATCAGTAGCAATTGACACCAGCATGTCACCAGCATACCACACTGACGGTTAATATTCATGCATCCTATGTGTCACAAATCTCAGTGTGAAAGCCTTGTTTATTCATTTGGTTGTTTTCAGTTTCTTATTCGGCATAATTTAAACGATTGAGGCTAATTCATATCTATTGTCAATAAAAAGGAATTTACTCTGCGGCTAAAATTAAGAATTACCTAGAGGCTCATACATTCTTACTGCTCTTTGGGATGCCTTCCCTTTACTGGAACAATGGGGAACTGGTGATCTGGATTCATAGGGCTTATATTTATTTGTTTTACAACCTGCAACACGACAGGCAAACCTTTGGCGATTAATTAGCACTTGATGATGCATTGCCGGTCTGAAGTATGTTTTACTGTTGTCACCATCTAGTTTAACATGTTAAATGCTCTTCTAAAGATCACTACCTACTACATACTTCAGCTGGATATGAAAAACAAAACACACAAGGAGAAGAGTGGCTCTGTGTGGCTGCATTTAAACAAAGTGCTTTGTGCTAAGTGCTACCTGCATGCTAACATGCTAATGTTTAGCAGGTATCATCCAACTGACAACAACTTAGTTTCATATGTTAGCATGCTAACATTTTCTAATTACACTTAAGACTTAAGTAGAAGCAATATATAGCTAAATATGAACAAAACTGACCTAATCTATCATAATCATAATAGTCATCATACAGCCATGCTAGCAGCTCTGTGAAGCTATTTTACAACAAGACTTAGCTAACTGTTATATCTGTAGGGTGCTAACATGCTCACATTGATTATGCTAACATACTGATTTGATGAACGGCAGTTTTTCTTCGCCACTGTCGGCAAGTGCTTCCTCATGGGGGAATGTTGGTTCTCTGTAAATTAACAATTAAATTAATTAATAATAAAAGAATATGGTCTAGACCTACTAGTGTCTACATGTAAAGTGTCATGAGATAACTTTTGTTGTGAATTGGCGCTATATAAATAAAATTTGACTTCACTTGACTTGATGTTTAGCAGGCCTAATTTTTTTTAATCATGGTTATGATCTCAATTTCGTGTTAGAATGCATTTGCAAACTAGCACTAAAAGTATAGCCTACCAAAATATTGTATAAGATTAAACTTTAACCTGATGATGTCGCTAGATGACAAGTCAGGGGATCACCAAAGTCATTATTATTCATCCTCTAGTAACCAGAACAATCCATTCAATTGTTTCAGAGATATTTCAGTGTGGACCAAAGTGATGGACCAACAGAGTGACAACAGGGTTGCCAAATGACATTCATATCCATAGAGCCAAAACTCTTGTTCACCTGTGGATGGCCGGAAATCTCATCAGAAGCTTTAAACTAACACCCCAGAAAGAAATGAGCCTCCTGAACTTCCAGAAGAGCATTTTAATTACTGCTCTTCATCTTAGAAAGACACACATGATCTATAGAACAGTCACACAGAAGGCATCAGTGCTTTGTTCAGCACACTGGCCCTATTCGTCTGATGGTGGTTGCTTAAAGGCGTACTTTATAAAGGTCACATTGCAGAGTGCATAAAGACTGCTGCAGTTATAAACACTACAGACACAGCTGCAGGAGGATTTGAATGTGTCTGTCTCCAAACAAACAGTTAACCTGGAGAAATGCTCTCAATAGACTGCACACCTGCAGATGCATACGCGAATATCAGCAGACACACACACAATCACACGCACCTGCATGTTCCTAATGGTTTCTCATATTCACAGTAATGGGCTAGAGACAAAAGGCACCTACAGATAAATGAATGCTCTGAAAAAAACTGTAAAAAAAAAAAAGATATACACCTGCTTGACTTTTAAAGCCAAACATTTGTATAATTAAGGATTTACACGACAGGGTGTCAGCTGAACTGTTCAAGCAGTGCACTCTACTTGAAATTAAATTTAATGATCACAAAAACATATAGGCCCACTTGTGTTTTACAAACCAGCTAGTTTATCCAGGGATGTGAAATCTTCCAGATGCATTAAGAAATGTCGGCGATCAGAAAATAATATTTTATCCAGCTAAACATGAGCTGCATTGATTAAATATTGACCCATGGCAAATATGAATATCCCTGCCTGTGTCATGTGTGTTTGCTCATAATGGATACCCACACAATTAGGCTAACAAAGCAGTGAATATAAAGGGAAACAGAACTTGTAGGATTCACTTTAAAATACACACTTCACTGTGGCTATAGACTATCAAAAATAGACTATTTCATCAGCCTTGTTACTGGCAGATAATTGCATCACTCCTGTGGTTTAGTAAGATAATTTAATGGAGGGGACTGCCTGCTGAGAACAGTTAGTCCTGTAATGGAGTTCTGCTCATAGGCCACAGGCCATGTAGAGTGGGAGAAGAAGTACCTGGGGGTACAAGGCAGGCAGCAAGAAGAAGAGGAATGGCTCAATAAAGAATTCTCAAAGAATGAGAGATGTTCAGATTGGGTTTGACTGACATTGTTGGATGAGTTGCTGGGTGGTAGGTGGAAGAAGAATCTGTAAAAAAAATGGATGTGATGAAGCATGATGAAGTGATGAGAGAGAGAGAGAGAGAGAGAGAGAGAGAGAGAGAGAGAGAGAGAGAGAGAGAGAGAGAGAGAGAGAGAGAGAGAGCCTGCTTTGGGCGCCTCATTACTAATTTGCTGTCCAGTTTCGTGCGCTCATTTCTATCTGCTTTTCTCCGCGCGCTCCACGTCCTCACCTGAATCTCAGAGATGGAGCTCTCCACTCTTCTTCCCGACGCTCTCGGTGATTTTAACGAGCGCTACTCGGTCTCCCTGAGTCCTTTCAACGCCACGTTCTCCGAGGATCTGCTGCGGGCGCATGCAAGTAGCAATGAGACCAACAAGGCTGAAAGCAGGGACACTACAAGTCTCATCATCGCCGTTTGTATCACGGCTCTCTACTCTCTCATCTGCGTGGTGGGACTGCTGGGAAATGTGCTTGTAATGTACGGCGTGGTCAGGTAAGTCATAGGCCTATATGACAAAGAAGCATAAACTAATTAGTAAAAGCACAAAAAATGAAATGGGAAAGAAAAAATAGATAACTCGTTTGCTTCTAATTTGCTGTGTTTACATTCTGATCAGCACAAAAAGCTTAAAACCCATTATGGAAAATATATTTTAGATTATCTTAAAGCCCCCTCCAGTCTCACTTCTGTAAATATTTGATAGGATAATAATAGTAATTTAAAAATGTGTTTAAAAAAAGCTATATTACTTCTGTCTACTTATGTCTAAGAGCTAACACACCCACTCACCCACACACACACACACACACACACACACACACACACACACACACACACACACACACACACACACACACACACAC
>JBBPCS010001221.1:0-15484 GCA_037974645.1 Hollardia meadi | reverse complement strand
ACACACACACACACACACACACACACACACACACACACACACACACACACACACACACACACACACACAGTTTACACATGGACAACAAGAAATGTCAAAACCATTTTCCACTTCCTTCTTTCTGTCTTTTTCTCTTCATTTTTCCTCCCTTCTGTTGACCAGATTGACAGTTCTTTGCCAAGCAGATTGGCTTTGGCCCCTGCCAAAGTGTGACGTGTGTGTGTGTGTGTGTGTGTGTGTGCGTACGTGCGTGTGTGTACGTGCGTGGCCAGTTTCTCTCTCTCTCTCTCTCTCTCTCTCTCTCTCTCTCTCTCTCTCACACACACACACACACTCACAGAGGAGTGCTGTAGTGACATTTGTGTGCTGAGTTTCTGTTTTATGTGATAATACTTATCATCCAGCTGATACCTCATCCTTTTCCTGCTACACCTCCTCTTCTCTCCTCCTATCCATCCTCCTCCTTTTCACTCCTTTCTTCTTTCCTCCTGCAGTCTGCCCTCTCTGTCTTCTCCCTCTACAATGTCTTTCAAACTACTTCCTCCATATCATCAATTAGTGCCTTTTATTTTAATCTCTTTTTTCTTTTCATCTCTACTAGTTTTGTTTTTGTCCAAGAATGTAAACAAACAAATCACATTGATTCTCCTTCCTTCATATATATTATTTTCCTTATTTATATGTGCTGCACATGCACAAAAAGGGCTACACCACTTTCTTAGTATAAATTTGGATTTATGAAAAAAAAAAAACTTGACAAGGAAATGTTTGTAGATTTACAGAAACTTTCACCTGTGCGCACAAACATTTTGGAGACAGGAGAAATTGGCGACGCAGATGGTGAGTTGGTGAATTGAAGCAGGAGTGTATAATGATGTCTCTAACACGTTTAATTTCACTTAATATCAAACGTTAATTATAGATCCACATTACCAGCAGAGTTATTTGTACTTGTGCTTTGTCAGCCATAAATATCCCATAAGCACCTTTCAGTTTGAAAAGATAGAAGCCAACTCAAATCTTAAATCAACGTCTGCTCAGTGTTTCATCAGCGCTGCCTCCCCATCACATTACCCACTCGCCGGACTGTATGGTAATTTATTAAAATAACATTAAAGAATTATGGTACAGGGCTAATACTATAAAAATATCACTAAGTATGATTTTAGTTTTCAAATAGTTTTTGTGTGTAAATGGCTGCAGTAAACACGACTGTGCTGTCAGGCGCCACACACACTCATCTTCACCACCGGCAGATATGGACTGCTGCAAATAAAGCCAGTTATTATATTATGAGTCCTAATCATAATGTTTAACAACAATTCAATAAATAAATGTATGGTTATAATAAAATAATCACTGTAAACATGCAGTGACACTCTTACGTAATGCTGTCTGATGGATGCATTGGCACTGCTACATGACTATGTGCATGTACAAATGTATATGTGCTGTCTAACCTCCATTTCTGTGTCAAGAAAGATCATTTTCTTCATCTTCCTCTCGGTTGTTGCCATGATTCACCACAAACCATTGATCAGCAGGCTCAATGTGGGCATATACCTCTTTTCAGAGGTATATGCCCACATGTTTTGCAACTTTTCCCTAAACACCGTTGTTTGTCAGGCGCTGAGCCCACGTGTTATCTGGAAATTCTATCCCTATTTTCAACAATGTTTCAACTTCACATATTTAAGCTTGTTTAGAGTAATCTACATAACTCGTTACACAGCTTTCTGTGCCATTTGCTGATGCACATCAAGGCATGATGAAGCAAGGCATGATGAAGCAGAATGCAAAAGAACGCTTGAGTGATTTGTGCAATTGCACAAATTTGCTGTCATACATCTTTACAGAATAACGTTAGCGTTTTGTCGAGCCATCTGTTCTCTCTACAGTTAGAAAGAAAGACAACAGATGCAAAACCAAACTTTCATTATTACTGTGAAGAAAAATCTGGTTTTCACAACAAATACATAAAACAGAACTGTCCAGCATTGTGCAACAAATGTGGCATGATAACACAAAACTGAGGCAAAACTCTATCCATTGATTCCTACCCCACCCATCCATCCATCATCCCTCCATCCATCAATCCAACCATCCCTCTATCCATCCATCCATCCATCATCCCTCCATCCATCAATCCAACCATCCATCTATCCATCCATCCATCCATCCATCCATCCATCCATCCATCCATCCATCCATCCATCCATCATCCATCCATCCATCCATCCATCCATCATCCCTCCATCCATTGACTCATCCCCCACGCACCCATCCATCATCCATCCATCCATCCGTCCCTCCATCCATTGACTCATACCTCACGCACCCATCCATCATCCATCCATCCATCCATCCATCCATCCATCCATTGACTCATACCCCACACATCCATCCATCCATCCATCCATCCATCCATCCATCCATCCATCATCCCTCCCTTCATCCATCCATCTATCAATCCATCCATCCATCCATCATCCCTCCATCCATCTATCTGTCTATCCATCCATCCATCCATCCATCCATCCATCATCCCTCCATCCATCCATCCACTCCTGCCTCTGTACACTTAACACACCCTCACATCATCCTTCAATCTTTCCATTCACTCTTAAATCCATATTTTGTTCATTTCTTGTTTCATTTAATTTTTTCTATTCTTTACATCCATCATCCCTCTCTTCTATCTATTGCCCCACTGTCCCTCCTCTTTTCTCTTCAACTTTTATCCATTACACACATTTGTCCATTTTTCCCATCTATATGTCCATCCTCTCATCCATAATCCTATTATATATTTCCTCATATCTGTTAATCTGCCCATCCACTTTTCTATCCCTCCATCACATTTGTAATTGTTTGAATTAACCCATTTAGCCATTAGTTCTAAATGTATCAGTCCTTATCTAAATCCTGTGGCTTCCTCCCACCAGTACTACACTTTCTCATCTCCCCTTTCTTACCTCCCTGCGGTCCTCCCTTCATCTCCTCCTCCCACCATTCCTCCATCTATCCATCCATGTACATCATAGTAGCAGTGCTGGGTGCTGTTTGCACATCATGCTGAGCATCACAATTATTTTATTGATTGAAGCAGTAAATTAGTGGATGGAGGACCTGCAAATTGACCCATCAAGCATGTCACCATCATCATCATCTTCATTATTCAAGGCCAATGGAAGAGAGAGAGGAATGAAATACCAAAAGAGAGGTGGAGTAGGGAAGAAAAATAGGAATAAGTGAAAGAGGGAAATAAAAAAGAGAATATTTGCCAGTTCCAGCATATTTCTTTTACAATATGTTGTGTTTGTTTCATGACACAGAACTGAATATTGTCTTAGTAATTCTTAATTTAGTAGTCAGACAATTTTTGAAACCCTGTTTTTTAACATTTCATTGTGTTGCTTTAATTATTTTCAGTCTAGCACTACAATACCCGAGCTAGCAGTCCAGTCTAATTAAAATGAGAGGCCACACTTAATTGGTCCTCTATAAATAAAAATAAAATTGCCCAGAAATTTCGAGAATAAACAAAACAGCCTCTGTTTTGCCTCAAGACAGGAAAACAAACAGACCCATAGACTGATAAAAGTTCGAAGAAAAAAGAAAAATAGTTCTAATATGGCTGCCTAAGTGGAATACTGTCAAAATAATTTTCATCTGATCTAAGAAGCTTCATTGGTTCTTACACTTTACCACCTGAACACTTTTAGGTGATTATGTTGTTAATTTTATCTGAGGTGTCTTCCAAGGGTGGCTGAATTCACTCGCTTAATAAATGGAAAGAAAACATTTCATTTTTAAAGTAAGTATTCAACATGTAGACTTGTTCCAATACCTTTCAGGTTTTTGAAAAGGGATGATGGTAGAAGAAGCCTGAAAGGTGCCAGTTCTTTAATAGCTTGAAGAGAGACGGAGAGCAGGGTGAGAGAAAGTTGTTAAGACGAAAGTGAAAGAGACACTATACAGATTGAGGGATCAAAGACAGGGAGAAGGAGCTTGGCTAAATCCAGTATGTGATGCAGAGCAGGGTTTAGCAGTGTGTATGTGTGTGTGTGTGTGAGAGAGAGAGAGAGAGAGAGAGAGAGAGAGAGAGAGAGAGAGAGAGAGAGAGAGAGAGAGAGAGTGTGTGTGTGTGTTTCTTCTTGAACCAGCTGTATTTCTTCTCCATAGCTCAGGTGCTTTTCTCAGCTATGGAAATGGGATTTTATACTCACACACGCACACAGACTCTCTCACATAATCTTGCATATATAAGCAGCCATACAGAAAACTAACATTTACACATACAGTATAGCATACACAAGTATACAACAAATATATGCAAGACAAGGACACATCAGAAAGGTACAAATATGCACAAAGTACATACACAAATCCACATGCACATACACGCTGTCAACACTGATGCAACGTAAATCCACTGGATCAGTAGAAAGCCACTGCAGTGTAGCATGCATTTCATGTGCAAACACGTTTTCCATCAAAAATCAATTTCCCAGACACTGATGTATGTTAAAAGGTTCACAACTTTGTTGTCAGTCAGTTTGTAAAGCATGCGTCAGCCTTTTGTGCCGGGCCAAGGACAGTCCTCTACTGCTGTTAGTGCAGAAGACATGTTTCTTGATTAGGATACAAACACAGACCTGTGTAAAGGTGTCGAGAGGTGAAACTAAAATTCCTTCTTATACATTCCTGTGTAACTTTGCAAGGACATCTAAAAACCATGTAGACACAGCAAATTAGACCAATAATGGAAACATCCACGGCTTTGTTAGAGACCAATTTTTTTAGGGGAAAAACTTGACTTCAGATATGTTGCTGTTTTATAGACTACTTATAGTAGCAGTAATTAGTGGCCACTCCTTATGTCATGCGTGGAATCAGGCCCACTGTTGGCCATTTGGGTGCCCGAAGCGTAATTGCTTTGCGGTGTCCCCCCAAAAACATACACAAATACAAGAAAACTAGAACTATACAATAATAATGTATAATACACACACAACACATGGGAAAATGTGGAATTGCAGTCTTCTTCAATAAAATAAACCAAAAAAAAATCAAATTTTATTTATATTTGATTTTTTATATCTCATGACACTTAACATGTAGAGTAGGTCTAGACCACACTCTTTATTATTAGTTATTAATTATTAATTTACAGATTTCCCCCATGAGCAAACACTTAGCGACAGTGGCGAGGAAAAACTGTCTTTTTAAAACTGAAACAGAGAACTGTTGCCATTGTTTTTAAAATAAATAAATATAATCTTATATATAATAAAATATATATAAATATAAATACTGAAAATAACAATTTTCTTCAATAAAATAAAGCAAAGAAATATTTTCATTATCGACGCTACTGTTGTTAAAATAAATAATTATAAAAAAGTACAAATGAGAAAAACAGAACTGTAGAATCAATCACACAAAGTCACAAAATTTGTTCTCTGCAAAGACAGTATATGATCGTAAAGAACTATAGAAGAGGCTTTTTTCAGCAGCTGCAGGAGGCTCTACAGAGACACGTCTGCACTTCCTGGCTGCTAAATCATTAATGAGGTCATCATATGAAGCTTCTGAGCAAGTTCTGCATTGATGCTGATGACAGCAAGAGAACTTAGACGTTCTTGTCCCATTGATGAACACAGGTTTGTTTTAATCAGCTTAAGTTTTGAAAGACTTCACTCAGCAGAGGAAGCTGTTAACAGGGAGAGTTAATGCAATACGTAGAGCAATCCAGAGATTTGGATAGAGCTCTTGAAATTAATTACATGAAGAAACGTGAGCATCTCTAGTGCAGTTGTCTGTGGTGACAGTTGTGGAACTTGATGTTATTGTTATGGATGCACAGGCGCCCATGGGTGCTCTGCACTGCATCTTTAAAAATGAATCTGTTTATTCTACTATTACTATTATTGGTGTACGTGTTAACTGTGAATCACATTATCCAATTGAAATGGTTACAGCTCTGTGCGTATATACGTTAAGGGGGCGTAGTCACGTAGCCAACTACCAATTGAATGTTATGTTAGATTCAGCTAAACCAGCCTTTCTGTAGCTAGCTACACTGTATATAGGGAAAATTGTGATGTGTGGGTGAGAATGGACAAATTTCTGTTAGAAGACCAAGAGCTGCTGAACGTAAAGGCAATAAAAGTGAGGCCTCCACCACCAATGATCCTTCAAGCAGCAGCAACGCCATCAACACGGACAGCAGGAGTCACGGAGCAACCTGCAGCAGCAGTAACAGCAGCGGCACTGACACGGACAGCAGGACTCAGGGAAGAAGCTGTAGCAGCAGCGGCGATAGTGCCACCAACACGGACAGCAGGAGTCAGGGAAGAAGCTGTAGCAGCAGCGGCGATAGTGCCACCAACACGGACAGCAGGACTCAGGGAAGAAGCTGTAGCAGCAGCAGCGATAGTGCCACCAACACGGACAGCAGGAGTCAGGGAAGGAGCTGTAGCAGCAGCGGCGATGGTGCCACCAACACGGACAGCAGGACTCAGGGAAGGAGCTGTAGCAGCAGCGGCCATAGTGCCACCAACACGGACAGCAGGAGTCAGGGAAGACGCCGTAGCAGCAGCGTCGGCAGCTCCACTGAGACGGACAGCAGGAGTCAGGGAAGACGCCGTAGCAGCAGCGGCGGCAGCTCCACTGACACGGACAGCAGGAGTCAGGGAAGACGGCGTAGCAGCAGCGGCGGCAGCTCCACTGACACGGACAGCAGGACTCAGGGAAGATGCTGTAGCAGCAGCGGCGATGGTGCCACCAACACCAACTGGAAAGCTAAATTCCCATGGATTGCTTATGATTTGCTGGATTGCTTATGTTTAAGGATGTACTGATGAGACTCTCCCTGCCTATCTGAAATTGCAGAGGACAGTGTTATGATGGTGCATCGAATATGTCTGGTATTCGAAATGGACTACAGGCACGCGTACAAGAACAGGAGCCTCGAGTGCTGTACGTTCATTGTATGGCACATGTGATGAACTTGGTCGTGCAGGATGTGGCCAGTAACATTTCTGAGTGTCTCCCATTCGTGACCTGATGACACTGAACAGAAATTCACCAAAACAACTAGCTTGGTTTCAGGAGTTTCAAAGCGAGGACGCATCGTCACTTCGACCTCTATGCCCAACGCGCTGGACAGTCAAGGCTGCTTCGCTACAGTCAGTTGCTTCAAATTACAGTGCACTAATACAGTTTCTTGAGGAACTGTCTTCAGAAAATACAGGTGACGCAAACGACAAAGCAAATGGTTTACTTACTTACTACTTACTAGCTGATGTCGACATTTTTTCTGCCTGCAGAAATGGCCAATGCCACACTGCAAAACAGCCAGCTGCATTCACAGAAAGCTTTCCAGCTCATCTTCATGGAAATGGATTTGAGGATTTTTGGAAAAACACAAATGCAGCTAATCTCCTCAACATGGAGGAGCCAGTTCTGCCAAGGCCATGAAAGAACCCACGTAGAGTGGAGGATGGAGGTGCACCATCACATAGTTTCCAGTCAGCAGGGGCAATGTAAAGATTTTACCAGGTAATGTACACTGCAACAGCATTTTTGGATTGCAGGTTCAGTCAATCTGCATTCAAACACATGTGCAATATCGAGGATTTTGTGACGGGTAAGAGCGACTGTGAGATGATCTGGATAAAGGCAGGTTGAAACTTCATTGTGACATGTTCATAGACATAGCTAAACAAAAGGGTGTTTTCCTGACAATTTCCCGAGATGCTGTGGATTTCCTGAAGGGACAGCAGGGAGAGCTGCTGAGGACCCTGCTGCCAGAACTCACCAAACTAATCAGACTTGGACTCATTGTTCCTGTGACCTCTTGCACTTCAGAACAGTCTTTCTCAGGCCTGCAGCGTCTTAAAATGTATCTGCGCTCCACAATTGGACAAGGAAGACTTAACCACCTTGTGATGTTGAACTGTAACAAAAACATTGCAAAGAGCAGAAACCTGGATGCCATAGCCAATGAGTTCATCTGCCGTTCTGCTGTGAGAAAAAAATACTTTCCTCCTACATTAATAGCCCACCAGCCGTGACTTTATTCTTTTTCTTTATTTTTTTCTTTCTTTTAAAGTAGGCTACTGTGTATGCGAGGCATGTCGTGTCAAATATTGTTTTGGATGTCTGTGTGTAATGTATTTCATAGTTAAATTGTTTGCGTAGCGATTGCTCTGGTTCATATTGAAATATAAGGGTACACATAGGCTACATATAACATGTAGCCTATGTGTACCCTAATATTTATAGTTATTATAGTTGTGCATGTGTCAAATATATACTGAGTGATTAGTGTCAAGGTATGGTAGACCTATGTGGTAAATAATATTATGTTATGTTATTCATATGGTATTTTTTGCATAGGTATCGCTTATTGTTGGTTGCACTATTATTCATGCGAGCGACGCACAAGTGTTATGTTTTGGCCAATGTGTATGTATGTACTGTGGTGTAACGTTAGCGTGTTATAATCTGAAGCAGAGCAGGCATTTAGTTAATTAAGCCTCCTAAAGCAAGCACAATAAAAGTAATTTTGTGACAGTCCTAAATCGGCGCCTATGTGCACAGGCTGCGTGTTTTAAGCAAATTCACATACCTGCGGGCGATGCATGAATGTCGTGCCGCAGTTTTTTTCTTTTTCGTCTTCCCTGCCTCTGACTCCTGCTGCCTTTTTGGGGCCATATCCGAAATTGTCGCAAAGTGCAAACCACAGGGACATCGCTGTGGGAGGGGGGCTCTGTAATTCATTTTTATTATTTTGGGCAATTATTTTTTATTATGTATTGCCTGATTCCTATTATGTTTTAATGGTACCTATTTTAGTCGTGCTTCATCTTAAATTGAAATAATTCATCATTAACTCCAGCATTTGATGCCCTACGCACTGCGCGTTACGCATGTGTACATAACGGCGGCGCTGCATGGGATTCCAGCGAGTGCTCCGGCGTCTTCTGGTGCTTCCTCCAACATTCCAAAAATTTGCAGCTTAGGTTAAATGGTGACTCTAAATTTTCCGTAGGTGTGAATGTGAGTGTGAATGGTTGTTTGATGTCTCTAAGTGTCACCCCTCTAATGAACTGGTGACCTGTCCAGGGTGTACCCCACTTCATGCACAATGTCAGCTGGGATTGGCTTCAGCCAATAACCCTCCAAAGGATAAGCACGATACATTGTTTAAACACCAACAATGTTCCCATCTCATCTCATATTAGTATGTCAAACATAGTGGTTCATGGACAACTGTTTTGGTTTGCAGGAACTGCATCCCAGGAATTAAAGCTGTGTTCCTCCAGTTAACAGTGCTGGGGTTCCTGTGCACAGAAAGGCCAACAGATGAATAAGAATATACGTACGAATATACGTACGCCATGGGTGATGACCCTTACTGCAAAAACCTAATTCAAAAAAGACACAATCAAGTGTACAAACTATGCTTCATCTTATACTGAGCATATATTTAATTTAAAAAAAAAAATAGAACATACAGAGAAGACAGAAACAATCAGGAATAAAGGATTCCCTTTTTTTGTGCAGATTAGAACCAAATTGCTCTTCTCCGGGATACTTGGAACAGTGAAAGTATGGCTATATAGAAAAACTGGTGAAAGAAGGTTCAGAAGGACAACATGCATATACTGTATGAAACAAAGAGGAGCATCTTTGATGCATGCTTTCAATGCATATTTTGCTGAAGTCAAATCTTAAATCCCTGCCAGCACCTTTTAATGTGTCTCTTGGTGGCCATTTTGAACTTGAAGCAGCACTTAAGCAACAACTGTGCTACTGCACAGAGGACGGTCCAGAGTCACCTCCTGTGTAGAGAGCTCATAATTTCTCTCCACAGCCCTGCTTGTATTGGAAGTAGTTTTCCCACAGCATTAGTGAAGGGCAATTATTTTCCCCAGTCTAGTTCAGCGTAGCATTAGGCTACATGTAAGGTGATTATGGCTAATGGTAGTCATTTTCTTTGGTCATAATGTGGCAGTGCTAGGTAATTGAAGGTGAGAGCAGATTTTAGAGATAGTAATTTTTAACCTTTATGTGCTCAGGGAAGATCGAGCCTGTGTGCTCTTTCCCAGCCACATATTGACTTGTGTTTTCTCAGTCATACGTCCTTTGATAAGTCTGTCTTAGGCTGTATTTTTCTTAGTCCGTCAGTTTTTGTTAATCTCTCTCATCCTCTTCGATGTCCTCTTTTATCATTCACAGGCCAGTCTGTGTTCATACAGTCCCAATGGATACTTCAAGTTGTCGAAGATCAAAACACAATAATGATGAAAATCTGTTGCTCTTGTGCTCCTCTTTGGAAAGACCATAAGATGATTGGTATCAGCACAGATACTGATCTTATCTGTTGTCAGGGATCACATGACCAATCCATGTTAAAGTCACATAATTACATTGTTTTAGTTTATTAGATACATTCAATCATTCACAGCAGGCTATTAATGTTGCAGTGTCTGTTTGTTGCTGTTACTGCTGATCGCTGCTCCGCTCGGTTAAAGTTAGTCTCTGAGACACGCCGTAGAATGACACAATATACTTCACATTTGCCCTGCAAAGGTAACTATTTAGTCATTCAATCAAAAACATGCTTGTAAGCACTGCCTATCAACATCAACATCAGGTTACGAACTAACATTCAGAAAATCGATCTTTAACAAATGTGAATCAATTACAAATCCTTGAAGAATCGAGATTCTTATGTGAACTGATTTTCTTTTACCCCTATTGCAATGTTTTGTGTTGCCTAGATGCAAAAATGACCAGTATGCGATACAGCTGTCACTGATGACTCAAAATGACTCTGTTTCATATGGGTCCAAGTGAACAAGGGATTTTACACATCACTCCTGTGCACTACAGGATTTCCCCACATACAGTATAATGGACACAAGCTGTTTGAATAGCAAATGTAAAAAGTGGATGATTAAGAAAAATAAAACATTTGGTGTTTTATTTACTGTAGCAAAACAGACATTGAAAATATTGCATATTATTACTCTAATTCTTCACTTCTCTGGTAATTATTGTGCATGCAGCCGCCTATACCAACATACTGAGCAGCAGGAGGCAAGCAGTGCTTCCCTGCCCAACAAGGATATAACATTAATCCTCCTTTCTGAGCAGAGTGAAATAGGGTGGGGGGTTCTATCTGTCTGTAAGTCTCTCTGTCCACCAGTCTCTTTCTCTCTCTGGTCCTAACTTGTAAGATAAGACTCTATTTCTGTGAAATAAGAAACTCTCCTTTGAAGCAGATTTGTCTGTCTGCTGTGCAGCTGCTTGGTGGCTTGACAGATGACAGTGTAGGTACAGTAACTTACACACAAACACCTAACTTCACACCTTCAGATATCTCTGCATGACTAGAAGTTCTAAAGCAAGCTTCATCCAAACACATACACACACTTGTAGCCATTACACTTGCATGCAGACAGCCCTGCACACACATGCACAGACACACGTGCACTCTGGATGTTGTGAGTCAGTTTTTGTTGCTCATGTCAGGAGAAGGGAGGTGAAATGATGTAAACCTCTGGATCCAGATACATATTCTGCTGCCTCTCTTTCTCTTTCTCTGGCTCCTCTTTGCCTCTACTGTGTCTTGGTTTTGTCTTTCATTCATTTCTTCTCTTTTGGCTTTCTCCCCCCACCACCACCCCCACCAAAACAAAATTAGTATACTGCTAATGGTGTGTATCTTGTTGGTCTATTGGATAACTCTTTTATTTATTTCTGCCTTGTTCCTCCCTTATTTTTCTTCTTTCTTCTTATCATCACATATTTTACGCCTCTTCCCTCATTTTGGGGTTCACCCAGCCCTTTTGTTCTTGATATTTGCCCCATCCCTCCTTATATATGTTATACAGTTTGGAAGAAGGTTTCTTGTAAACAGAAGAAGGGGGAACAAACCTTCTGCCTAAGGCCCAAATCCATATTTTGGTGTATCCAAATTGTACGCAGATTGATTTTAGAAAGTCTGAACAGCAAACAAAAACATGAACAAAAACACTTGAAATGTGATTTTTGCAAATCGGATCCAAACCACATTGGAGTGTGGTTTGTAATGCGATTCCAATCTGATTTCAGCAGATGTGTTTCAGTCCGGATGCTCTGGCTGCTCAAAACAATAACATTAAGACATAATCAGGTGGTTTTTGTGTCGCTCGTAATGCAACAAACAACAACATCCAATACGGAGGGACAGAAGTGCATCAGAGTGTCCATGAAAACATTTTATATCATTACCCCATTTCATTGCACCTGTGAACCACTTAACATGTAACGGCATGGGCCGGGATTTAAATGGTGTTGCTGTCAACCAGCGGGAGCAACCATGTAGCGGTCAGCTGACAACACAAACAACAACGTCTGCCTACAGGTCAAAAGCCATAGTAGCTTTCTTAGTTGACAAATAAACAGACAGTCATGTTCACAATATGATTTTAGCTAAGCCTGAATTGCATTCTTCAGTTCTTTGTCTGTTTGTATCAGCCATGTGGTCGAGGTAGGCATACACGCCGCTTTCGCCACTTAAATTGAGCGGGGTGTCCAACATATGCCCGGCTAACACACCTTTCAAATGGTGTGCTGACTCTCAATACACTGTGCACCGAAGGCATACATCGCCGTGGAAGTGATGTGTACCTTTTACTGTTTCAAGTAATGTCACTTTTTAGATTGTGCGTTTTCGATAACACTATCTATGAACTGAATATCTGGATCTTAAGTCATCTGAGAAACATTGCTACAACATTAGCGGCAGGTCGTCTCACACCCTCTGTGGACGTCTTGTGTTCGCCGAAGAGCGTCGTGGAAACAGTGTTTTTTGAAACTGCTCAGATCTGGACATAAATGTTTGCCGAGGTACTGTGTCGCTGAAGCGGAGCTGTTCCAGCTTAGCTGCATGTGCAAGTCTGTCTCACCACCAAGTGTTGAACACGACTTATGAGAAAAATCTGTCATACTGGACTATAGACGTTAACTCAGGGGTTGACAGTGTCGTATAGGATCACTATCATTAAAGATCTCTGGAACGTTGCATGTCAGAGACAGGAAATGTGCCGCTCTGACGAGGGCCGCAGTGCGATGGTATCCCTCTCAGTCCAGTGGCGATATCATGATGCCTGGGTTCCTCACTTGTTGGCCAATCAGAGCTCGCCCCAGCTGCTGACATTATGTGGTTATGCAAATAGGTTGGTGATGTCTGTTATCAGGTCATTCAGGTCACTAATTTGCCTAGTTACATAAAGAGCTGAGATACAGTTGATATAAAAATGAATGCCACTGATAGTATTGCCAATTATCAATATGCTACCATAATACCTTGTAATGAAGGCTAAGATAAGACTTTCGTTTTCAGTTCTGTGTTATTTCTTATGAAAAGCTTGATACCATCAGGTATATTTTTAACTTTTTAGTGTTATGCACTGTGTGCACAAAATAAGGAACTACTGTACACACATAATTCATACATATGCTCCTGAAGGCATAGCCATGCGTGTGTGAGTGTATGTGTAAATGGCCTAATGAGCAGGTGGCACCTTAGATGCTAGTTAGTGTATGAATGAATGGATAAATGTGATAAGTGTGACTTTGAGGAGTCGGCAGACGTGAAGGGCACTTGTATATAAATGCAAGTCCATTTACCATTTACATGATCAATTTAAGCATAGTGAATGAATGAAGATTACATTGGACAAATATGTGAGTCATCCTTGATGTTGTAAAGGCCTGCAGTTATACTTTTTTTTTTTCTTCACCTGCAGCCCCTGATAGGCTCAAGGATATTTGTATTTCCTTTTTCATTTTACACTCCGGTTTACTAGTTTCTGTTTCACTCTATTGCTTCCCACCTGCTCTGGACAACGGCTTAGCTGCACTTTTATTTTCCATCTTTTATGCTAGCAGCTGGCTGTTACACTACAGGCTGTAATGTGTTTCAAATATCAGAGGGATTTTTCATCCATACCGAGGAGAATTGCAGCAGCCTGGCTCTGCGGCAAAATAAAATGAAGTTGAACCTGACCTTGTGCTTCAGAGAAAGACAGATAGACGAAGGGATAAGATGACATGAACTTCTGTCTTTCCACCATATTTTTTAAGAAACACTTGGCCATTAGGATTTTTGTCTTTGGGTAGCGTGAGTGTATACAACTCTTAACCTTGAAAGGTTTACAGAGAATGTTACTTGCTTTCTCTGACACTGTGTGAAATCCGACATGGCTGGTACAGCAGATGGTTTCTTCATGTTAGATGTACATTTGTTGGAGCTGGCCTCAGAGTATCCTCTGTGGGCTTTGTAATTTACAATGATAGTTATTTTATATCTGAAGATGCTCAAGAATTCACATAAATAAAAAATGCCAAATTAAAATGCATACTTTCAATGACCAGTTTCATTTGTAAATCAACAGACAGACATGCGCTGCCACAGCTAGCCAACTGATGCTGTGGCACAAAATGGTTTTTGAAACCAAAAAGTGATCTACGGTGCATAACAGTGTGTTGAACGTGGTGAAATCCTTTCACAGCCCAGTATATATGTTAACATTTATTTCTATTTTTCTCATTTTTTGTTATTTATTTGGGAAGGTGGTCCGCAGAAATTTGTTGACAATTAGAAATGGGTTAAGTTAGAAAAGGTTGAGAACCCCTGATTTATGTGAGTATGTGTTATGTTTTACTCAGAGTGTATGTTTATGGTTGCTACATTTTACATAAAATGAGTTTGGAGTCTGTTGCATTGCTGCATATAACCCTTAAAGTAAATACAGCAGTGATGATTAGCTAAATGCAGCAGATTTGATTGATACTGGTTTTATCCAAATAGGTATATGATGGCACAAAAAACTCCAAGGCACTCTCTTTTAAATAATTAAAATGCTTTATTGTCCCGGCATGTTCAAGTTAGACCTTAAAAAACAAACTCAGACACATTTGGGCACCAAGCCTTCATCAGGGAGTCAAACATATCTCATGAAATATCTACACCCTCTGTAGGCCACAACCCCATGTGCATATGGAAGATTCCTACAGACAAGTGTACAGACACTTAAAAAAAAAAAGAAGCAACAATTAATCATGCAACAGTACACCAAAAGTCAAGGCTACATAATTTCATAAGAACTTTTTCCCTTTAACTTTGGGGGATTTTGGTAAACTGATATAGAGTATAGAAATACAGGTAAGCAGAAGAGGCTGTGCGGGATGGAATGTTTAGAGTTAACACAGTGACACTCTAGGCCAAGTAATCCATAACTCAGTCTTAATAAAGTCACAGTGTGGGAGGAGGGAACTTTGTATAGCACACTGCCAAGCATGAAGGACCGCATTAGCATACACACTCACTGACAGTGTAAACGGCCTTCACACACACACACACACACACACACACACACACACACACACACACACACACACACACACACACACACACACA
>JBBPCS010001220.1:0-15484 GCA_037974645.1 Hollardia meadi | reverse complement strand
TGACAAGAAAGGTGGTAAGAGTCAGATATGGAAGTACTTTGCGTTCGAGGCGGATGACCACGGCGTTATAATTGATGTGCTAAAGTCAATATGCAAACGATGCCATCGTGCATTTTAAACCAAGGGAGGAAACACCTCAAATTTGGCGAAGCACCTGAAAGACAGGCACCCCGATCTGTTGTTATGCTCCATACAATGTTTGCAATAGCCAGTTATTTGCTAACGACACTGACGCAATGTAACGTTATAGGCTACCTCGTAGTGGGCTACCATCCCCATTCAGCCTGTGTCCCATCAACAAAATGTAGCCTAATGTCACTGGTTTAAATAAGTATTGTAATGTCAATGGTTTTAATAAATAATTTCGGCCTGCCACCATGTCAGTGAATTTAAACTACTGCTTGCATTCAGAGTTTAAGTGTGCGTGTGCGCGCACGCTCGGGCCTTAGCACCTGTAGCCTCTACTGTTTTATTAGTCATTGTCAGACAGTTGATAACTGAAATCTCTCTCCTTTTTTTTTCTACACTGTGGTATCGACTTTGGTATTGAGTATCGTGTACTTTCGTGGTATCGGTACCAACTACTAGATTTTTGGTATCGTGACATCCTTAGTTTAAAGGAACATCTCATCTCCAGAACCCTCTCACTGTGGGGGTGCCATTAAGGCTTTTAGTTTAGTGGCTACAGCAAAGTTTTCAGCTTTAAAAAAAAAGCGTGTAAATAACATTTTTACAAATCAATCTGGGAGCTCAGGGCTTCCAGAGACTTGGATTACACCGGACAAACTGTATGGAGTCATTCTGTTTATTTTCTGTTTGCATTTTACATTTTAAAACAAGTCTCCAGCTTCTTTAGTCGTTTAGGAGAACGCTGCAACGCTGTTTTGCTGTGAAGCCTCAGAAATTTTTTGTGGACAAATAAACTTCACCCAACTTTCCATTGGCATGGGGGTGAGTAGATAACTGAATATTTATTTTTGGATGAACTGTTCCTTTAATGAACGGTCTCAAGAAGATGGATGGATTGGTGGCAGCAGCCAGGCAACTTGTGTCATTATTTTCTCAGTGGCAGAGAGGTCTCAAGCCTTACCGTGATGTATTCAAGCAGCCGCTCCACCGAGCTAAACCTCGCCTCCACCTCCGTCGACGTCCTCACTACATACTGCAGCATGCCTGTCAGCTGGACAACACACCAACACAGTCTGTAAACACACGTCTTCACAAAAACAAAACAAACTTTCATTTATTTGCTGTCCAAATTTACCTGTATGGTGTAGGACAGGGCCAGGCCTTTCAGAGACGGACTGATGACTCCATTGTCGCTGAGCACTACAAACAGCGCCACCAACAAGGTCATGACCGCAGCCATGAAGTCCAGCCAGAAGGAGAGCCAACGTGTCCCAGAGTGAAACAGTAAATAGTGGTTGGAGTTGATGTCATTCAGTAACTTGAACCTACAACATGACAAGGGACAGGCCAGGGTTTGTGAACATATCAACTTCCACTCCAACTACCAGAGATCAATAAAGCAGCGTTTACAATGCAGCCCAGGATCAGAGACGCTGCAACGTAAGTATCAGCTCCGGCTTTTGCACTGCATGATTGTAAAGCAGAGAAGAAGGCATACATTCTCAGAAAGCCAGAAAGGTCAGCAAACAAAAAGCAAAAATATAAAGTATTTCATATGAAAGAACTCCAGTGTCTTACAGTTTTATGTGGCTGTCTCTTATGTTGTAGGCATGGATGGTGCTGAGGCCATGCAGGGTCGAAGTGGTGAGAGAGATGCAGGGAGAGCGACTGATGTTCTCCAACCTTTTCATCTGACGGATACTCCTCTGGAATATACTGCAGAGGAATCACGACTGATAGTATCATATTCATACAAATTGTTGCATGTCTGAAAAGATTAAGGCACGAATTTAAATTAAAATCTCACATACATGTTGTTTAATTCACTAAGCTCGTAATCAATACCATTAAGAACGCTAACAGTTTATGACGTGCTGCGATCCTATTTTCCAACAGTCCCTGTACATAACTGTTCTATCATGTTTAGACTTAACTGGTATCAACTCACAAGAGAACGAGGGTGAACAAAGCTCCGACAACAACCACAGCTATTAGCATGTAGGGGAAGACAGCCGAGATGATGATAATGGTGAAGGCAACCGTCAGAGAAAACTGCAAGAAAGTGTCCATGTGGAGGGGAAGCACAGTGTCCAACTCCTCTTGATCTTTGGAGAAGCGGTTGAGAATGCGGCCGGTTGGCGTCGTATCGAAGAAACTCATGCGGCTGCCGATAATCTGTGGTGGTTAGACTTTTTTAACAGATGTTTGAAATTCAATGCATTTATGATGAGTGAACATGGTTATCTCTGATTACAATTGTAAGGTGCTAACATTTGATGCTATATAGAAGGCTGGGGGTCAGGGTTTGCACATTACATTCTTGAACATGGTGTTGTGGAGTTTGCAGGCGGCATTCAAGGTGAGCCCAGTGTAGAAGAAGCAATCGATGATGGCCAGTACCACGGTGACAACAACTAGTATGCCATAAACAAGTTGGTAGAAGTGCAGGCGTGGGTTGTCTGAGATGTTGTCCTGGGTTGAATTCTTGTTGAGTGGCAAAAAAACGAGAAAATATGTGATTTTTATGCGATTTATTGTCACCATATAGTGCAGTGGAAACACAAAAGGCTGTCCAAACCACATGCCTGTTGAAGCATATAGGAATCTTTATTGTTTCCAGAGGTGTGAAGTCACACACTCACTGAGAACACATCACATTTCAACCAGGGCTGGTAATAAGCTATGGTTCTCACCGCACTACCACTACCCTCCCCCAGCCAGTAGCTGAGCCACCAGTTGCTGAAGGCTGTGGACCCAATCATCAGGAGGATGTTGAGGATGCAGAGGAAGGTGATGACCCAACCTGCAGCAGCAACACAGTCACACCAAACACCATCAGCCAGGTCAACCATGTGTGAATTGTGTATTAAACAAGCCCATGCATGCATGTGTGTGGCCTGTATCAGACCTCCAGCTGCCTGGCAGTATTGCTGGTAGACTTTCCAGGAGATGGCACCTTGTGTTGAGGACTCCTGACTGACCAGCTGATCATTGACAGAAGCTGAAGGGGAAGAAAAGGATTTTATAGAATCACAGCATTTGTTTCCTGACTGATTGGATTGTGTTACCATGGAACAAGAATACCCAGTCACTTGTTACATTCACAATAGAGCCAACCATCATAGAAAAGACTCTGATAATCTTTTACATATGGGGACAATGTGTAGAGCAGTGGTATTCAAAATTTTCAAACTTTGAAAACTTTTTGAGGGGGTTCCATGGGGTCCCCAGCAAAAAAGGGAATAATTTAATTTCTCTATAATTGCACCCTTAAGTAATACAATGACAAAATGTATGACTATCTTGGTCATGGGTTTTATCCATCCATTATCCAATCTCAACGTAACGGTGGTTAAGGCAGATGGCCGCCCACCTCCGAGGTTTCTGCCTGCTAAAAGGCAGTTTTTCCTCACCACTGTCGCCAAGTGCTTGCTCATGGGGGAATGTTGGGTCTCTGTAAATGAGTGTGTGGTCTAGACCCACTCTACATGGTAAGTGTCATGAGATAACTTTTGTTGTGAATTGGCGCTATATAAATTAAATAGACTTGACTTGTAACAAAACATCTAAAAGCAAAATTCTTATCAGATGGGGGTCTGTGGCCTAATTTGTGTAAGTTTAGGGGTCTTTGATGTGAAAAAGTTTGGTGTAGAGCATGAAAATAGAGATAGTGTGAGAGAAGTGCTAACCTTGCTTACTTTCTCGCCTCCACAAACTGGGCTAATCACTGTGGTGTGTGATAGGAAATGTCACATTATCGGTATGAAAACGTACAGAAATAGCTCCCCCTCCATTCCAGGGGGGTTCTGGAGCAGCACTTCAATTGAAGCATACTGGCTGCTTATCTGGTTTAAAGGTCCCCACATCAGAATGGAACCACATGAGCCCAACCTCCTCACAGAGACTGGATATATTACATTTGAACCAGCATCAGAATTACAGTTTTGTAGACTTACAGTTCTGGTCAGCTGTGGTTCCATTATCCACATCCTTCTCATCTGACATGTCAAATGCTGAGAGGAAGCACACATGGGTGGGGGGAAATATAAATAAAATGACAA
Source organism: Hollardia meadi (assembly GCA_037974645.1). NCBI lineage: Eukaryota > Metazoa > Chordata > Actinopteri > Tetraodontiformes > Triacanthodidae > Hollardia > Hollardia meadi. The sequence continues at coordinate 11,294 of JBBPCS010001220.1, read as the reverse complement.
TAATCACAGTATATTGACAGCGAGAATTATTGGCTTGTTGCTCTGTCTGGAATTGTTTGACAGCTTTGTAATTATTTATGCTGTTATATTTATGTTATGTTGTTACATGTTGCAACCCATCCCTTTGTCTCCAGCTTTATTTTCCATCATTTTAAGTTCTCTAACGCTGATTTGAGGCACCGTAAATTATCCTATACATTGTGTTGTGGATCATTACACTAACAAGCATTTTTTCCTGGCTTCCATACCTGGGTTCACTATGCCACTGTCTGTGCGATCTCTTTGCTCATCCTCCTTCAGCTGGCCAGCGTCTTGGGGAGACACTTCATCCTCCTCTTCGTTAGTCTGTAAACGATAAGCAAAAACACAGTGACACTGCTGAGTCTGGACATCTGAAAATATCATCTGCTTTCATTACAGTAGATAATAAACCACGAACTTGTGCCCTTGCAGAGGATGTGTTATTCTACCTCTTGTAAAGGAAATTATGAGATGCATTGTCCCTTGTTTTACAGCTAACCCCCCCTTTTATGGTTTTTGAGCTGGTAAAATTGGTAAAACAATAAAGAACTTGTAAAAAGCTTTTATAGCTAGTATAAACCACTAAAGTAAGACACGTGTTGAGAACAGCAGAGAGGTTTGTACTGTAGGTTGTTTTTTTTTACTTTGGACTGTTCCATCTGGTAGTTGCTGATAAGCTGAGCGTAGCGTCCATTAGCTTTCATCAGGGCCTCGTGGTCTCCTGCCTCCCGCACCTCACCGTCCTCCAGAACCAAAATATTATCACAGAACTCCAGATACTGAGACACACATGAGGACAACAATGTCAACAAAACTGTCCCAGCACTGAGGCCAGAAGTCTGACTAGCACAGTCTGAACAGCAAGTCCATAAGCATTTATAGAATTTGGCAGATGCTCTTAATTAGAGTGACTTACGATACTGCTTACAATTAATAATTAGGATAATACTAGTGGCAGCAATCAGACACCATTTTTTATTGTGTGATTTTCTTTTACTTAAGGGTTTACCACAATCTGATGGTATACTTCTTTTACTCTAAAATTTGTTTTAAATATGTTACTGTGTTAAAACTTAGACCGACTGTACTACAAGTGAGCTCATCTGCTAGAGAATAACTGTGTCCGTCTTCCCACCTGAAGCTGGTGTGTAACCAGAATGACAGATTTCCCCTGCAGCTCCTTCTTAATGCATTCTTCAAAAATGTGTTTCCCCACATGGGCGTCGACAGCAGATAGCGGATCATCGAGGAGGAAGATGTCCTTATTGGAGTACACAGCTCTGGCCAGGCTGATCCTCTGCTTCTGCCCTCCAGACAGATTCAGCCCTCGCTCTCCAATCTGCCAGCAGAGCAGCACAAAGCTTACTAAGAACACCTACAACCCCGTCTCCACAGGCAACAGTTGGGACTTTGTGTAAAACATGAATTAAACAAAATGTGATCATTTGCTAATCCGTTTGACATATACTTGTCTGAAAACAGTAAAAAAAACAATATATTTAATGTTTTATCTCATCAACTTAATTGATTTTTGGAAATATATGATTATTCTGAATTTGATGGCAGCAACATGTTTCGAACAAGTTGGGACAGGGGCAACAAAAGACTGGGAAAGTTGTGGAATGATCAAAAACACCTGTTTGGAACATTCCACAGGTAAACGGGTTCATTGATAACAGGTGATTGTATCATGATTGGGTATGAAAGGGGCATCCTCAAAAGGCTCAGTCGTTCACAAGCTAAAGCTAAAGGATATTACTACATGGGCTCAGGAACACTTTGTAAAACTGCTGTCAGTTTGTAAATGTTTGCGCTCTGTTTTGATTTACTTTTTTACACAGCATCACTTTTTTGGAACCAGGGTTGCAGAATAAATAAAGATAGAACACATAATTGCACAAAGTCAAAGGGGAAAGTGCATGAAAAAAGAGAAAGCATAGACAAATAAACTCAGAAACATCAGCCACTTGACTATGCCAAACTCAAACTGCCTAAATCAATAGGCCAATAAGCCAATATTCAACTTGTAATTACCGGTAATTAGTTTTGACTTGAAGTGTTTTTAGAAACAAACACTGTAACTTAACAGTTCATCCTTTTATTCCATAGAGCTAAAAACTATAACTTTTTAAACCATAAAACTTTAAAAGAAAGCCTCATGTTTTTGGCACCAGACTGTATGATTAACTCTCTGTTAGTAATGTTGATGCAGTTAGCTCAGTGAGTCAAGAAAAGGTTATGAATTACTATGTAAAACTGATTAAGATTAGTAAAGTTCTTTCCGTATTACCACGCAGAAGGAAGCACGTATTCATGTACGAGCTCGAGTACACTTCTGCATGTTGGTACAGTGTAGATCGGTTTAAAGAAAATAGTTCCTACATGAAACTGCTCACAGCAAGTACTGTGGATTATCTTGAGTAACTGGACAACAGGGAAACATTGCTGTGGCGAAGTGCCATCTAGTTCCATTATATGTGAGAGAAGGCATACAACTCTACAGTCAATATCTCCAAAATTCTGCAACTCACACCAAAACAATCTAGATGGATAAATAGCACTACAGGTAATAGGAAAAATATGTATTTTTGATTTTGTGGTGAACTGTCCCTTTAAGGTTATATTTGCAAATAAAGCGAAAGAGCTTGACAGCTAAAAACACCAGACCCCTGACAGGCTTAGTTCCACTACACATTAAAAGAACATTAAACAGCATAAAAATCTGTCAGTTTGGAGAGTTGAGAGTACAGCAGAGAGCTCTTACCTCAGTTTGATCACCATATGGGAGGATTTTCAGGTCGGGTCTGAGGCTACAGACTTCCACAACTCTGTCATATCTGTGGAGTAAAACAATGAATTGCCTGAAAGTCAGGGGACAGCCAAGAGAGCCATTTTGAAAACATGATTTGGTTATTTAACTCAGTTTAGTCATTCGGAAACAACATAAAAATAAATAACATAAAGAGATATTCATTCATTCATTCATTCAAATATTTCTGTCCACATTTTATATGCAGTTCCTTATGAATATTAACATAAATAATATTAACACACACTGTAATCATAAGAAGCTGTCACTATTTTTTTACATACTTGGTTCATTTTGGAACAAACCCTTTATTCTAAGCAGTATTTATAATAATATACTGCCTAATCACAATAAGCACATTAACAAATGGAGGAGGAGTGCTCTCCTAGCCTTAAGGCTTTCCACAGAGCTCGTGGAAGGGCAGGGAAGTCCCAAAACAGAGCCATACCGCCAAATGTAACTACTGCAATGTAAATAAGTTTCTTTAAAGTGGTCCTGACTGAAATGAAATTGCTTGCTTGGACATACTGTCCCTGGAAGTTTATGAGAAGTAATGTGAGAGCAAACTCACAGCCTATTTCCCATCTGACTAGTTCTGCAGCACCACAGACTATGCACATGAAAAAGAGTCAACAAGAAAAATCAAGGGTCCAAAATGCAGCATTTCATATATACATTTCTCAGAAAATGCTGTTTACACTGTTACCTACAGCCATAAATGCCTGCTGGATGATATGACTGATTAAATACTGTACACAGGTCAGCAGTCTCACTTCTTGCCGTCAGCATAGAGCGGTGACAAACCTGTCAGATGACCTCTGTTCTTGTTTGACAACCTTGTCAGATGCAAACTCACAAAGATAACAGGAACTTTCTCCCAGTTAAACATTTGTCACATTAAAAGGAAGACCTACTCAAGCCTTCTTTTTATTGTATGTGATACTACTGTAAAGAGGAACAGTGGTAACATATCATTATCACACTACAGTTCTGCAGTTAATTACTAACAACAATCATTTATGACGGTTAAGTTATCAATTACTTTGCCTGGTCAACAGGTTCCCCCATCAAGATGTTTTCTTGAACAGTTCCATGGAATATCCAAGCCTGCTGGGAAACGTAGGCAAATGTCCCATCAGCTGTGATGGAGCCCTGCAGGAGATGCATCTAAAATATACAAATGAGCAGAAAATCGTGAGACGCGTATTTTGTATGTACTGTATGTACGTTACACAGCATCAGTGATGCAATGTAACTATGTACATTTCCTCAAGTATGGTACTTCAGTACAATTTTGAGGTAATTGTAATTTACTAGAGTTTTTCCATTTTCTGCTGCTTTATACTTCTACTCCACTACATTACAAATATTGTACTTTTCACTCTTCTACATTTATTTGATAACTTACTAGTTATTTTGCAGATTACATGCTGCATTAGAGCTAAAATATATATATTTTTTAAAGTAAAGATTCTGATTATCCAAAAAAAGCTGAATATTGGTCTGATAAATGGCCAGGGTGACTTTCATTTTTGCCAAAGTAATATTTTAGCATGATATTTTTTTTTACTTTTAATCAAGTATGAGTTTAGGTACACTGCACAGCATCAGTTCAATCTGGTTTAGATTGATCTTTTAAATCAAGTTAAGGGTTTAGGTAACATTTGTGCAACAGAGTGTCGGACAATAAAATTAACTAGAAAACTAGCAGCCAAGGAAAATGCCAAACATTATTTCAGAGACTTGGATAGATGTAAAAGAGAGTAAAAGGAGAAAAAAGCCAAACTTGGACCAACCTGCTCCAAAATGCTGGAAATCAGTGATGTCTTTCCACTCCCCACATTTCCACAGACACCAAGCAGGTTGCCCTTCAAGAAATAACACAGAGTATAAGTTAACCTTTAACACAACATAGTCAACCTCATTCATGCATATCAGCGGTAAAGCACACCTTAGGCAGTGTGAAGGAGATTTTTCTTAGGGTTGGCAAAGTTTCAGTTGTCCCATTGTGAGAAATCTCATCCACTTTGTGTCCGTTGAACCCACTGGCTAAGCCGGGGGGGGAGTCTGGCATGTTGTCTGGTTTCGTCCAGGAAAGTGCTGCGTTTTCCACAACTATGGCTGAGTCACTGTCTTCCCTCTGCCTCAGGTAGGGCTCTGGATTCTGGATCAGCAACATTTTCTGAAACAGCCGCACATTGCATTTCTAAGCTTTTTCATCTTTTTGAAATTGAGATTCTAACTGCAAATCAGATCCACGGGAGCGATAAATACAACAAATGCTGTCATTCAAAACCCTGAACACACGCACAAACACATAAAGAACGGAAATATAATGAAGTAAAATTAACATTTTGCCTCTGGTTTTGGAAAAAAAGCAGATAGTTGCTTTTGTTGGCAAGTGCATTAAAGCATTAAGGCCAAGCTTGCAGTGCTGGTTGCCATTACATTTTAAAACTCCATACAAGCTGTTAATAATGTTTAACATAAACAAACATAAAATATAAACCCGAGACAAGCAAACTCCATCTTGTGATTCACATACTACCCATCACAAAGTAATATATTACTCGTGCATTCATGTGGTGTTGGAATAATGTGAAAATTTTGTACCTGACTGAAAAAAAAATCACACGAACACCGCTCATCGACGTCATATATGCAGAAAGATTTCGGACGAAAGTAAATGGTTGTTCGATGGTTATGAACAGCTATCAACATGTAGTTAAAACACTCTGAGCAATAAAATACAACAAATCTTTTTTGTAGCGGCCATGTTGTTCCCACATTACCTCTTAAAAGCTCATGAACACACACAGAAGAACAATTTCCCAACTCAGAATATAGGACCATCCAAGAAGCATGTGAATGCACAATGCAAACTTGCAGTTTGTATTGCTAGATGACATAGATGACAGAAAAACAACCTTCATGTCAGATCACAGTAGTATAATAACTGCTGACCCTCAGTCGTCTTAGTGACACAGCAGCCTCAGCCAGATTCTTCACAGACGGGGGCAACAGAGCCAGGCAGAACCTCATGGAGTTGAAGATGGCGATGGTGGTAAAGGCCTGGTAATAACAAAGAAGGATGCTCAAACACTGACAAGGACATATGTCACTTTTTAAATACACTTATTAACTTAAGCAGACAGAGTTTTAGAGATATTGGCTGTAGAGATGTCCACCTTTTCTCAAAGTGCCAAAAAATACATTTGAAGAGCACAACAGCAATGTCTCTTCCCAGAAATCATGACTTGGTTACTCAAGATAATCCAGAGACCTCGCTGTGAGCAGTTTCATGTAGGAACTATTTTCTTTCTGTTTTACCGCGCAGAAGGAAGTGTGCATCTACTCAAGAATGCGAGGCTAGCTAGCTTAGCATTAATGTTTACATCCCGCCCTGTCACGAGCACAAGCCTCTCGTCCATGAGTAGATTAATGCTTTCTTCTGTGTGAACTGTCCCTTTAAGTCACACAGTGGACATGTTGGCAAAGGTTGTTGTACTGTATGTGCTATACTGCTGTGGTACTCACATCAGTCGTGTTGAGACTTAAGCCCAAAAGAGTGTGTACCGAGAAGGTGAGAACTGTGGCAACGGTGGGGATGATGCTGGTGAGGTTGACATTCATATTCTGGATGTAATTGACCATCCGCAGTTTTTTCTTCTCATTTTTCCTTAAGCCTACAAGAGAGATAGAATCACATGTTTGAATAGGCATTCAAAGCACATTGCTGCCCACAGAGCGCATGTAAGGAGACCATTCTGTGTGGGTGAGGTGGTGTGGGAGGTGGAGAGTATGTGGCAGCTGCAGCCTTTCTTCCAGTCTCTTGTGCCTGTGGCAGCATTGCGATGCATTAACTGAAAAGATTTTGTATCACTAATAAAAACATGTTGTTTTAATTAAACTTCTTCATCCTATGTGTTGCCAACTTCCACCATCTCCAGATTCCTTACAGGTGTGCACATTTTCCCTTCAACTCTGCTTTTAAAAATACCAACTTTAGGACCACCATGGAAAGTGGCGCATGCATCTTTCAGGATTGGTTTTGTGTTTACACAAAGTTTAAATGATGCCTCTGTTCTTTGAAAACCTAAAAACTGACGGGAGGACAAAGTCAACAAGCAGCTGCCTATCTTCATACAGTACCTGCAATCTTCTTTTCAAAGGAATCTTCCCAGGCGTACATCTTGATAAGTTTGATGCTGTTGAGAATCTCATTCATCGTGCGAACACGGCTGTCTGTTATCAATATTGCTTTCCATCTGAATGTGTTAATGAGCTTGGCTAAGAAAAACTGAAAGCAGAAAAAAAAAACAATATTAGCGACAATGGAATACAAGCAGCAAAAGAGTAACTATCGTCCATTTAGGGCTGAATTAGTTAAAAGAAAATACCCTATATGAAACATGGAAAGCATAAAATGGTCTTTGCCTAGTAGTACCTAATAAAACTGCAGAACAATAACGTGAGATATGGTAGACTGATCACCACAAACTCTGTTAAGTCAAGTCAATTTTATTTAGGCTATGTAGCCCAGAATCACAAATCCCAATTTGTCTCAAGGGGCTTTAAAATCTGTATATCATCCAACACCCTCTGTCCTTGGACATGCTACTCTAGGCCTCTAGACCTACTGTATATACTGTGTGAAATACAGTATTGTCCTTCTTACCACAAGCTACAAATATGTCTGAATAATGTCTGAAATTAGACATAGTCATTGCCTTTACAAACCATGTATTTAAATGGTCAGTATTGGTCAGGACAACAAAGACTGGTTAGAAAATTAACTAGAACCTTAATTGTATAACACGGTAATAAAGAAAACCCAAAAATCTGTGATGCCCAGCCTCGTTCACGCACCATACATAAGTCATGGCCTTTATTGGACTATTATGAATAATTTAATCTATTTCTTGTTAAAAATCCTGGTTTTGAAAATAGGTCTATGTATGAACTATATGTGCAATTTGTAATGTACAGACCTGTACAGGGATGAAGACGATGTAGGTGAAGATTCCAGTCAGTGCGGTGTAGCCCAGTACATAGCAGGCATAGACAATACACACAATTAAGAGGACTGGGGAACACAGTGCAAAGCTCCCAAACAATACTGCCTCAAAGAGCCTGTGGCCATCATTGGTCAAAACATTAATCAACTGGATGGGAGAGAGAGGGAGAGAGGGAGAGAAACACTGTAATCCACATGTGCCAAGTTTCTCCAACGACTTGTCAGAGCCGGATATTTGTGACAGGTTTGGTATGTACAAGCTTTGATTACTACTACGACTACTGCTACTGCTACTACTAACTTGTAATACCCTGTAATGCAGTAGTAGTTTGATTTGTATTTAATCCTTTTAGGTCTTCCAATGATGATTAAAACATTAGAACATTGAGCAGAGTACAAGAAGAAATACACAATGATATTGAATAAAATGTTTGACAACAAAATGCATTTTTCTAGGAGAGCATTACACAAAAAAAAACACAACATCAATTACTTGTGCATGGTAAATGGTAAATGGACTTGCATTTATATAGTGCCTTTCAAGTCTACTAACTCCTCAAAGCGCTTTACAACAATTGTCCATTAACCCGTTCACACTCATATACTGGAGGCAGAGACTACCATCTGAGGTGCCACCTGCTAATCAGGAGCAGTAACCATTCACACACATTCACTGCACATGCCAGCCGCTGAGGAGAACCGCTACTATTCTCAACTTTGTCTCAGCCTGACCCAGTTTTCATGGAGAAAAAACCCCATGAAGAAAAAAAGAAAAATCGGTATAATGCTGCTGGGGCATAAATTACTACATGGTATAAATGACTGTTGTTTCCTCATTTATTTGGTATATAAAGGATTTTTTTTTTTAAATATATATTTTCTTAAGAAGACACACATGATGGGCAAAGTGATTCTGCTGAATAGGATCTGCCAAATTCAAGACTGTTCAGAAATATTCCTATAGAAATGCAGGTCCACTGCATTAAATAAGCATTACCCCTATATGTAACCCAGGCTTTACCTCTCCCATTGAAATGCCACTATGCACCCGCAGAGAGATGATTTTCTGAAAGGCCATTGCAGAGAAGGCACCCTTCAATCTGACTGCAGTGCGCAGGTTGATCGCCCACATTAAAGAGATGAAGAAGGCTTTGCAGATCTCTGAGGCAAACAAAGAGAAGGCCAGACCAATACCATGGGACAACGTGGACTTCTCAGGGTAATCGGTGTACTTTAGGATCTCATAAACCAGAACAGCCTGAAAGGAGAGTTATTCAAAAAACTCATTAAAAAAATCATTCTGTACTCTGGAAATATAACATTTTGTATGCAGTGTCTTATGAATATTAACATACCTAATATTGACACAAACTGTTATCATTAGCAGTGACCACTATTGCTTCTAGATACTAACTTCATTTTAGAACAAACCCTTAATAATTCTAACCAGTATATACTGTATATTACTTTACTGCCAGGGCTCGGTAATGACGGATAACATGTAATGCCCAGATTACATTTGAAAAAATGTGTTATTAGATTATAGTTACAATCAAGGCTTACTTGATTACATTTTTGATTACTTATTTAAAATATGGCAAATTTTAAATTATAAAACCTTTTTCTCAATAATATGCCGAATATGTTCTACTGTATATCAAAGGAGGAGGTTGACAGTTTTGTTAGTGGTGGATTTTAACTAATATGTTTTTGTTTTTAATGATGACAATGGAGGTTTTTTTACTTTGTATTTACTTTGAAAGTAGAAGATGAACATTTTGAGTAAGTGACCACTGATTAAAAAAATTCAGCAACAAAATACACAGAGCACAGTAGGAGTAGCAGTAAGTAGAGGTCATATCCTGGCGTGCCCACTCTTGATGAGGCCCTTGCTGCCCTCCTGTTACCACAGTTGTCTGGATGGTCAGTGGACAGAAAGCTGCTATCTCCCCTGCAGCATGACAGAGAGACGCTGGGATATTTTAACAAAATATTCCAGGTGGGTGCGCAGCTTTCTGCGGCAGCAAACAATCTCATCTCACTGGCTTTGCCTCAGCCAAATGGCCCCTCAGACCCCTCTCAGAGTGATTCTTTTGGACCACATCATCAGCCAGTGGAGCTCGCGTCACACGTGGCTGGATCTAACTTCTGTTCCCAAATCAGACTGAGAGGATCTCCTCGGAGCCCCTGTTTCGACGCATGGGCTCTTCGGATCGATTTCCTCAGTTGCCCAGTGCCTGAAGAAGCTAGAGGAGAAGTCCACGGAGCTCAGCCGTCAGGAAAGGATGAGGCGAGAAGGAGCAACATGGCGATGAGAAGGAGAGAACGTCACCGCCACAGAGCTATGGTATCGGTGGCCGTGGCTTCTCCCCAGACAGCACCACCTGTGACCTCCCAGCAGCCGCCTTCCCAAAGAAAGACACACTCTGCCAAAATGAATGTGCTGATCAGAAGTTACTCTCCCCGCGATGGGCTTTTTTCATGGGGTGGAGAGAGAGGACTCCGATTGTGCATGTGTTCACACTGCTCCTGCATTTTTGAGGGCCGCTTCTCAGCTGCCTGCACACCCTTTGACCCAGTTTAATGGGGAATGGCACTACATTTACACACTGGACAGCTGAAGCAACTCGCTCCAGTTCTGCGGTGTCCCCCCTCCCTTTGGGGGTGTCAGAAAAGCAAATCTCTTTTCTTGGGAGGAGATAGATTTTCTGTCGATGGACAAAGACAAGATCTTCTGCAGAAATAGGAGATTTTCATTGTTCCTACACCCAGCCGAGTGAGACGGTTCTAGGTTTCAAACCCTTTTTGGATCTCCATCATTTGAACAGATACATTGCCCGCAAAACGTTCGGTACGCTAACTATTAAGCAGCTGTTGGAACTGGTTCAGCTGGGCGATTGGTTCACCACCATTGACTTAAAGTATATCTACTTTCATGTCAAGCTGGTGCTGAAACACAGAAAGTTTCTGAGTTTTGCCTTCCAGGGGGTGCCTACAAGTACAACAGGCTCTCGTTCAGCTATTCGCTGGCTCCCTGCACCTTCAGCAGATGTGTGGATGTGGTGCTTCAACCATTACACACCCAAGGCATGAGAGTCTTCTTTTATCTAGACGACCTCATTGTCATGGCCAGGATGCAGAATTGGGCTATGTTTCACACTGCCCAGTTGATCCTGCTTCTGTCCCAACTGGGTTTTGCGATCAACTGGAAGAACAGCAGTCCCCACTATGTCCAATGGGTGGAGTACTTAGGGGTAGTGCTCGACTCACGCAGCCTCTGGGCTGCAGCATGAACACCTGTCTCTGTGGTCCATTTAAAGGAGACATATTATACCCCTTTTCCACAAGTTAACACAATCCCCAGTGGTCATAATGAAATGTCATTGACATGCTTTGGTCAAAATACTATAAGGATCCATCACCACAGCACGTTTCTCACCCTGTCTA
>JBBPCS010001218.1:0-15488 GCA_037974645.1 Hollardia meadi | reverse complement strand
ACACACACACACACACACACACACACACACACACACACACACACACACACACACACACACACACACACACATTCCAGGCTCACTACGACATCAGCTTCACCTGGACTTGGGAAGTCATCCACACTAATCCAATAACAGCCAGAACCACAGTGGGACTTTTTTTTTTCTTCCAGTGCAATTAATGAGTCTCCCCCCAGTCTGCTCCGCTTTGTTCGTACATCATATCCATTCAATATGGTGTTGCTTGGTCCAGTTCAAATTCCCATTTAGGTCAAGACAAGAGTGAAATCATCAAAAATGGTCCAATCCTGTATAGTATATGATCTAATAGAATCTGTCCAGTTCAAGTCCTCTTCGTGGCCCTGGACTACAAAAACTCCACATAGTTTTCTGGTATCAGTCCTGTCCGGCCGTCCAGAGTCCCTTCCAGCCAACCGGGCTCCCTGGAGGCATGAACTGAGGAGGAAGAGGAAGAAACATTGATTTTCTTTAAACATTTCAAGATGAAGAGAAAAATATGCATACATACAGTATGTGGGCAAACACATGTACATAAGCACATGTGAGAGAATGAGTGGAGAAATGGAAGTTTATGCAAAAAAAAAAAACCCCACACAATTATTTCTCTGCTCTTGTACACTGCCGCAATATTCCTTCAATTTCAGTTGATCAGGTGTAATTCAAGAGGATTGGATGTAAACATATGGTAGTTACAAGCTGAAGCTTCACAGGTATGCACTACAATACTACTGCAATTTTAAGGAAATAAGGTAAATGAATTATTTGCATGTTGCTGTGACATGCATATGTATGATGTTCTGGTTAGAGATCTACTAAACAACAGGACCTCTTGCAAGATGCTGCTCAAACACGCTACCACAGTTAGATGTTAGGAGACAGAAACCAAATGTGAACAGTGCAAATGTTTGTTGTCTGTCCTTGTCTGTCCGTGGATCTGCCTGATTAGCATGAATCAAAACTGTGGTAATATTCCGTACAACCCATTCATACATTGTATTGTAACAGAATTGTAATGACTCCTGAAAGAGCATTATGAGGCTGCAGTATGAGCTCCAGGGAGACAGCTGGGATGCGCTCTCCTTGGCTAGCAATGAGCAGACTGGGGTGTTGAGATACCACTGTAGGGGTTGCATGTCCCCGAGGTCACATTTTGAGCCAACGGGCTCCAATGATACTGCTCTGTGTTACATAGTAATGCAGTGAACTTTATTCATAATGCAGCCAACTTTATTTAGGATTTGGAGGTTGGAGAGACCATGTGTCAACTGGCATGAGAAGGTGAATCGCTACCAATCCTGAGTTTATGTAAGTAAAGCTGCAATTCCACTTAAGTGCTTGTGGGACGGTAGGCTACCCTTGGTAAGCGTACATAACCTATATTTAAGTTGTAAATCCAGCATTTCCACTGCAGACAGAAATCTTATGCAGGCGGGGGTTTCAGGGGTAACCACTTTCACTTTCCCAGCAATTGGTAAACAACAGAGAGACTTTTCTTGGTCGTGCAAAGCTGCAGCATTTATTGACCAACACCCTGCCTATAGCCTACTGTAGGCTTCATTACTGCCAGATCAACAGCATACAAACTGCTCCGTTTCTATTCATGGTCGCTTTTCTGCTGCTCTCTCTCTCTCTGGGAAGTCCTCCATCAGTGCACAGTTGACGAGACAACTCTGGTTTACTGACCAATCAGTCGTCTGCTGCGTTTTAACCTTTTAGTATCGGATCAGTGTGCTACGTACCTCAACAGAGGGATAATATAAAACAGGACAGCACTGAGTCGTTCTATTGGTTCATCCACAACTTGTGGTAGTGGAAATGCAAAAATATCCATTTTATGTTATTCTATGCATAGAAACTGAACTGTTCCGGACTGCTTGGTAGAAACCAGGAATAAGTAAGGAAAGCTTTACTTACATAGCACTTTGTTAAATAAACAGCTACAGTGTTTCACACATACAAAAAATATAAATGAATAAACAAATAAAGTAAAACTAAATTACAAAATAAAAACACAGCGCAATGAGAGGCAGACCAAATTCAAATGAACTAACGAAGGATGGAGATCTATAAAAAGGCTTGCAGATGAAGATTTTTTTAGAAGCCCCTTAAAAGAGTCCAATGATTTGATCAGCAAATCTGATTGTGGAAGATTATTCCAGCGGGACGGGGCTATAACAGCAAAAGCGCAATCACCTTTTTGTTTTGCAGTCGGAGTGGGGGATGGATTAAAGCCTGAGGTGCAAGAACAAGCTGACGGCTAATAGCAGCTGTTACTGAACTCCAGTGCACCTTCCCCTTTCACCCAACATAACCACCAGAGCATATTGGAGGAACAGCTTTGGGGAGAAATGACAGAGAACCATTTAATTTTATTATTAAAAAAATGGTAGTCAGGGAAAAATGGTGTTAAAGCCTTCCAGTTATAATTTTTGGGGGCAAAATCCCTCGACTATTGGATAAATTAAAACAAATTTCCTACCCTGAGGATGAAATCCAACATTAATGCTAAATTAAGTCCGGCAATCTCCCAAGGGTCAGCCTTTTGCTTTAGACAGCAATTGTTTGTTTCTAGAAAAACACCAGTCCACATCTTTTTCTTTTATTTTCCTTTCTGTTGGCTAGCTTAGAGCTTGACTCACCGTTTTCAAAGATGGTCCCAGCGATGAAGGACAGCTCGGAGTCATGCTCTGCCTTGCAGGCATACAGCGCTCGAGCCTTCCTGCCCACAATGCTGGAGACAATAAGAGAGTGAGAGTGAAGCAGTAGGTTGTGGGCTCACACAGGGAAGAAAAACAGACAGTTTTCAGTTTGAAGCATTGCTTCATTCACCTCAAAATAGACCTGAACACCATAAGTTACACAGACAGGTTTCAGAAGTACCAAGTAGCTATTGACAAATGATAAAGGTGATCATTTTGGACAGTTACGGATCACAAGTTCTAGTGTTTGCCTTTTTATTGGACACAAAATGGCCATATACATATTAAAGATTTAAAACTACTGTTATTCTTCTGTTACAAGTCATTTTCTATATTTCTGTAGTGTGTACAGAATCAGGGTCTCCCCCAGAATCTGCTAACTGCCATGCCGAGAGTAGTAGTTGAAGGAGAGGCTGGGGTTTTGAGGGTGCAAAGCTGCAGTTTCTGCAGCAGCACCAGGATGCTTGAAACTTGAAACACTGAAATGTAGTGACATTCGCTGTATGCCTGCCAAGGTTGAATTGAGTAACTGCAATTTAAATATGAAATGACTGCTATTTAAATGACTGTTGTCTGACCTGTGTAAAAAATAGTTGAGTACATAATTGATCCAAGATGCTTTATTGCTTTTTAATTGCCTCCTTTCATGGGAAAGGTTAGAGGTCAGGTTAGAGGTCATCACTGTATGATGGCTCCTTGCACTCACAGGAATACGCCTTTCAGTTTAAGAGTTTTTTTCTTTCTTGAATTACCTTACCGTTTTTTTTTTTTATTCAAAGTAAACTGGCAACAGTCGAAACATCTAAAATAATGGATGTTAAAGGGCTACTTAAGGAATTATTAGCAAATGAATATACTGCAATTAATTAACCATTTACTGAATAATACTTGATTCAATTTCCAGGCACTCCGGCACCTCTAGAAGTTGAACTTGTTGTATGTAGGACTAATAAAGTATTTTTTTTTTCTTTCTGCTCTTCACTGAATTCACACAGTCACACACAAGCTGCGATTAAACCATTACACAAGCCACGTGGACCAACCTGACAGGTGAGGAGTCACTGGAGGCGGAGGACGTCGGCTGAGGACTTGATGGGGCTGAGAACATCGGCCAGGAGGGAGAACGTGGTGAAGTGGGGCTAGGAGAAGTTGCACTGACAGACACATACACAAAAAATGTGCAATTGAAACAGTGTCAAGACAATACAGACTGAAAAAAGAGTGATTCATGTAAGTGTACAGTTCTATATGTTATCGTCTGTGGCCAGTGTGATATTAAGTTTAAGATGAAAGAGTCTTAAGTTAAAGATGCTTTTTTCCTACCTGGTTGGTACGCTGCTACGACTCTTTGGGTTCAGCCTAGAAACAAAAGATGAAATAATAACCAAGATGAAGTAATCCATCCTAGTCAATGAGTCATAAAGTTAAGTATTAAATGTTTCTAAATTTGTGGACACAAAATAAAGCTATTTTGACTGACCTAATATTAATTAGATTAGACATTATGCCTCAAGAGAGATGGGCACTCCCTTCGCACTGCGGTCTTGCATTAGCTCCCAGCACACGAGGAACAAATGATAAGTCTGCAGAGAAGACCGCCCAGCTTGCTTGGCCAAAAAAATGTTAAAATAAAACCCAAATCATTTAGTTGCAAGGAGAAACTGAGAGAAACCTTAATATGTCTCATTGTGACTTGCATAATGTGCTCCAGGCCTGACTAAAGCTGCGTTTCCAATGCAGGAACTTTCCCTCGGGCCTTGGAAGCATTTCCACTGCAGGGGTCTAAATTTAATTCCAGGGACATTACTTTACCCCCCAAAAAAGTTCCTGGTCAGGGGAAAATACAGAAAAGTAGAGAAATGTTGGGGGTGGGGCTTGTTACATTGAAGATTTCTGGTTGAGTACTTGCAGCATTTTATTTCAGCAACAATTTTTAAACAAATCAGGCTGTTTTTTTTGTTGATTTTGCTTTGACATATCACCATGGAGTCAAAGAGCATATGACAGATGGACGAAATCTGTGCCAAAGTTGTGTACCAAATGACATGTAAAAACAGCCGGACTAATTTGCCGAATCTGTGTGGGTCTGGACTGCGGTTGCCAACAACAACAGGCTAAAGGAACCCTTTGTTTCCTTGAAAAGTAGTTCATGGGACTAAAAGTTTAAGTTTAGTACTGTGTAAACATGGCTTAAAGTAACAACCTTAGACAAAGACTAATAGTCACGATGTAGCAAACTCTACATTATGGTGAGCTTTCAAAGTTAAAACAAGACTAAAATAGTTACAGACAAAATAAATATTTTGATTTGGTTCTTCATTTATCTACTGTAATTACAAATGGTTGTAGCGGGACTCTTCCCAAGCTTTTGAAGGACAAGTGTGTATCCACAGTAAACCTATCCAGTTTCAGAATGGTCAGTCGACATGATGCTGTAAAATATGATTTATCCTCCTATCTAACCAAGCTGTGTGCCTTCATGATTCCATTTGTCTTTCCATCCATCTAATCTCATTCTGCAAGATGCTAGTGAATTGACACACACACACACACATTTATTGACCATGTTGATCATTCAAGCCTCAGCTTCTCTCTCAGAAATGACATGCAGGGGGATATCCATCAGAGGCTGCACTTAAGGCTGAATGAAAGTCTAGAATGGGAGAAGATGAAAGTCACGGACAGAGAGGCATGTTGAAGATTGGAATAAGAAAGTGACGCAAGGCATGGTAAAAGGGAAAAAGCAAACTTTTCCATCAGTCTCTGTTCAGCACTCGAGCATCGTTCAGTCGGCAAGATAAAAGAGATAAAAAAAAGTAACCATGCACCGTAACATTGTCAGAACTTAATCGGTACTACGCATGTGCAACTCTCAAGAGAGATGAGAAGGAAGTGAGGTGGCTCGTTTATTCGCTGCTGTTTTAACGTCTACTGGATGCAGTTTGATGATATATATATGATCTGCTGCTTTCTACCGTTTCCTGTTTTCTGGCACGTTTGTGACATTGAACGTGACACGCCAGAAAAAAACCTTTGTTTTATAAAGCTGCATATGCACGCTAATTTTACAGTAAAAATGGTAGCGCAGAAACCACCCTTCAAAGACTATGGTCCATTACACCACTTAACCCCCACCTACAATCAGGCTGTTTCATCCTTCATATTTGGCCTCATATGGCAACTCCAGCGACTGTTGTTTACACTTGACCTCAGGTGACTCCAACGACTACAATTACGACAACAAGGAGCACTAACGAACCCGGTGGTATCAATGACTTTGATAACAACCTTACCGAGGCTAAATATCTGGGATTTGCTGCCAGTTAGTAGCTGTGGCGTTCTGTATGCATCCAACACTGGTTATAGGTGCATCAACTGAGTATTCCACTTGGCACAGAGATCACGATGGACTACATATCCCAGCCCGTGTGTTATGTCCCCCAGACACCGGCTCTATTGTACGCCCAGCGCAAATCGGATGCACAGTTGTTTAAATAGCAATGCATCATGTGCACCAGGCTTTGAAAGCGAATGGGAGATGACACTGACTGGTTTTATTCATGTTACGCCCCAAATACACCTATGAATAATTAAGGGACTAAATACAACCAAAATAAAACCTGAGCACTCAGTCAACAACAGGAAGAACCTCACCAACCCCAACCACAAAATCCAAAATGGCTGCTCTACACATTTGTCTCAGTTATACACACAGTTCTGTCCAACTTCTATCTGTGGACATGTTGCTACAGTGTGTGTATGTGCAAATTACAGTGTAATGCCTTGCGTTCAACTTGTATTAGTAACAATGGCTAACCATTGTCAATCTTGTTGTTGTTGTTTTTAACTTGTTGTACTGGAACGTTGTCACCACACATGTGACATCACCTAACCACACCCCACTGCTAGATAACAAGCTTCTGTTTTTGAACCTAATGCACAACTTGCTGACAGAAAATTACATTTGTCAAAATTTTGGGCATTTCCCACTTTCTTGAAATGATGTGTCACCTTTTGAGGATGGTGAAAGACTGTGGAAGCAGCCACGGAAGTAGGAAAGTACCAGAACTTTAAGTGCTAGTTCTTAAAAATAATAAAATAACATAAAATAATAATTTTAATGGTTTTAATGGTTTCCAACATGTATTTTAAATTCTACTCAGTTCCCAAAATTTCAACATACCTCCATGACAGACTGAATTTTGAGCACATAACGATGGAGAATATCTCAATATTTTTGGTTTGATGAAATGGCGCATTCAAGAAAAACATGAATATTTTCTTTTTTGAATATATCTTTTCTTTGTATTTTTTTTAAAAACATGGTGAAATTTGGGGAGATTGAAAAGTCAGGCCATTTTTGGCCACTTGTTAAGTTAAAAATTGACTATCACACCATATATGATAGCAAACAGTTGCTTATTTACATATCCATTAAACACAGAGCAACATTAGCATTTATTTGGAGGCCCATGTTTCCACCAACTCCTTAGAAAAATGGCTGGCTCTTTAGCACCTAAATGTTCACCAGCTAGTTGCTGTGTTTGTTTGTCTGTGCAGAGAGTTGGATAACATTTTTTTTTACTATGAATGACTTTTAATCCAATGTTAATGTAAAAAAATATTGAATAGAGCAGCTTTAAGGTTTATCATTTGAAAAACAAATGGAGACACTGTGCATTCGCATGATAAGCAAAGGCAGAATATGACTATTATTCTGTCAGTGTCAGACAGCTCACTCCCTATTCACTGTTATTTTAACGCATACAGGTGAGTCAGGGCATTAGTGTTTTTTTCTCACTTATCTACCACTCTGTACATCAACTCATTTTATAACATAGATGGTCCTATTTTTGATGACGTGAAATGCGGTTGCCATGGGGACACTGCTATATCTCAAGGCGAGATTTGGGATAATGATGGTCAGTCTTTCTTTGGGAGCAAATGTATGATCCACTTCAATAAACACCATTAATACCGTCACTCATTCAAGGACACAAAGAGGTGAAATGATGAATATATTTTCTTTGCACACGCTGTAAGAAGTCATCTGCTGATGCCAACACTGTCTGTTATATCACACAAACAACTTTTTTTTTTTTTTTTTGTCCTTGGTGATATTGGTACATGAGCGGCAGTACAAATAACTAACAGGATGATACATACTGTTCAATCAAAGCTCAGTTAAGCATATTCAAGATGCTTTACCAATGTAGCTTCAACACTGTACTATCTCTTCTTAAACATACACAGCTGGATACGTTTGCTTTCTTGTATTTAACATCAGTGGAATTGTGTTTCATATTTCAGACCTGCAACTTAAAAAACAGTCGTGGGTTGTTTTCTTTATTTATTTAGTAAACTGTCAGTTTGAGTGATTGTCTCAACAATCCACCTTCTCTCTCCATCTGTCACTCACTGCTTGTCAATGCGCTCTCTCTCTCTTCTATTCCTCTGTTTCTCAATTTCTTTCCATCTTATCTGGCCCCTTATAGCCCATTCTTCCCCCCAGCAGAGCTGCTGGAAGAGATAAGGAGGCATGATTTCCAGCTGAAAATCAAGACATTTTAATTGAATATATACTGTAAATCAATAGTATTTTCCCTCCACTGAATGGGAAAGTCTGAATTTTCCTGTTTCTCAGATAAGTCTTCAATTTGCCGGCTTAGTGCACGAAAAAATGATTAGCCTAATATATAAAAATAGGTCACAAAGTGACCCATTTTGTTTCAGCTGAGTGCCGTCTCACACTTGCAGCACATTTGGCAGCTGATTTAATTAAACGGATGTCGTGCGTCTCCCTCCTCTGACAGGCCATCAATTCAGAAAGACACATGTGGAAGCTTTCTATAATGACAGCATGTGGCTAAAATGTATTATCGACATGAAATGCAATGATACATTTTTACAGCCTTGATGCTGGAAATAGAAATCACAAATTAAAGGCAAACAATGTGTTTGACACCAAAATGACATGTGTAGGCATCTGCTGATACAAATAATATATATATATATATATATATAATTAAAGTACTCTGTGCTGCTGCAATTCATGCCCTCAACTTCACCAGTGTGATGGTGCTCCTGTTGGTCCAGTCTCTTTTTAGACGTGACAAAGACACATCAGGTTTTCAACCTTGGGAACATCCCTTACATTAGGAATGTATCGTCTTCTGCTTAAATGCCGTTCACAACATAAACCTGTACGGCCTGCATGACTTGCAAATATCAGGTTTGCACTTCAAAAGAAACACAAGGGTGCTAACAGCTCTCAGAAATATTTCAATAATGGGCATCATAAATTTTAGTGGCTGCTGTTGATACAGAGATGTCACCGAGCTCAACATCATTTCTCTGTTGCTGCATAAATTACAGCAATACAGAGGACAGACAAGAGGTTATGTTGGTTAATGAACTGTGGTGCTTCTTTCCTCAGTGTGCACTTCCATCAATACAAAAAATGACATGAATATATGAGCTATGGTTGTGTTAACTCAACCTAATTAGTATGCAAAAGATTGCAAGGTGATTGGTTGACAGTCGCAGGATATGCATTTCGCTAACAGAAATACCAATTTCAGTCACCAATTAATTACACGTTCCAGTTTTCTCTGGAACGCTACCCTAATGCAACTCAAAACTTCCCGCAGATTTGTCACATTAAAGGTCTTCCAGACTTCCCATTATTTATAGGCTTTCAATGTGGACACTCAGAGCAGTAAATTAGTTTACTCAGTCAGTTTTGTTTCCTTCCCAGCATGTATTAGCGACTGGCCTTCATTTGTTTGTGCTAGAAGCAGACACATGTAACCCGTTCTAGTCACAACGGACTAGATTTTTTTTTTCAGTCTCACCCATTGCACGTATTTTTTCAGTGGGTGTCATTCAATTTTACAGCCCCCCCTCTCTTTATTTCTAACCTTGGTCCATCTAAGACTTCCTCTTTTCTGTATTCTTCACTTTATTTCTCTCGAATGCCAAACAGACAGGAAGAATACAAACAATTAAAAAAATGACAAAAGTAGTCAAGGTGCAAAACTGAAAGTAACATCTGCCTCAGGGGAATTCAGAGCTTCTGAAGACCCAGTTGTTAACCTCTGACCTATGTACTTCTCTCTTGTCTGTGATGAGGGTGCAGGCTGGCTTTTCTTGGAAAACTAACTTTGGGAGATTGAGGAAAAACATGGTCTGGGCTGGGATCAGTTACGTCAGAGTGACTCTGTCTCCCGATTGTTAAATAAAAAAAAGAGCATTTCAGAATGTAAATCACATGTTGGATAACTTTTGATCCTTAACTTTAAAACAAACCAGTTTTGTTGCAGGGATTTTAAGGGATACTCCGGCCATTTACTACTTGCACTTCCATTACAGTACATTGGGGGACTTGCAAGATACAGAATGAAAAGGGGGAAAAAAGGCGGAGACTTCCTGACTTTTAGTTTCTAGTATGTATAAAGCTCCAAAACACTGGATACTACGCTACCCACAATGCAACTCAATAGCATCTCTTTGGTAAACCCTCCCCTCACTGGTATCCTCAAGAAGAAGAATTTGTAGTCTCTGCATCCAAGCTGTGATAACCTTGATGACATCAATACGACATCACTGGGGCTATCTTTTCAAAAAAGAAAGCTCCCTCCAGAGCCTGTATAATACTCCTAAATTGATTTGTATTTGTAAAAATCAATTGAACCGGTCGTTGAACTGGTCTGGGCTACATTTGTTGTTTGGGTAAACTTGAAAAAGACAAACAACTCTGATGAACATCTTTGTTTGTAGAGTGTCGACATTCAAAATGACTATCCTTATCAAGATGAAGTATGCTGTAGCCGATGCGAGAGCTGGTGTTTAGTTTCTAATGTTCTAAACTATCAAAAGAACTACCGTCTTTGGCTCTTGACTTCAGTTAAACAAATCCTATAGATAGATAAAAAAAATATGTTTTTTCTCTTTTGTAGTACAAAGGGACTTGTATTTCATTGTGCAATCCTGTGTCGTAGAAGGACAAAATAAATGAACATAGGAGCTGTTTAGGCTCTATGTAATAATCAGAGTATTTTTAGTCATACTGTGCACTTGGCCAAGTAGCATGGACATCAATGAATCGTTTGTGGTCATTTTCATCTCATTTTTCACTGCTTGAACAGGACAGTCGCTTACCTATTGTGGCTGAGCGTTTGTGTGTGTGAGAGCATGTCTGCAAACATGCACCACTGAGGTTAAATCTGTGGGTCTGGATTGTCTCCTGACCTAAATTTAGATGAGATAGAGCTTCCAGAAGCCCAAAATGTTGTTTCTTTAATTAAACCCGTCTCAATTTTTTGCTACATTTAAGGAGTGTGAGGGGGTAACATCATTTGCAGCAATTCCAAGAGCCACATATCATCTAATTCAGTAAAATGCAAAATGATTCTGTCTTCTATGCTACATTCATCCTTTAGTGACAGGTTTCAAGGACAATATGGCCATACTGTATGTGTTGGTGGTTCTCTTCTAATTTTTATAATTATAATTTTGTATTATAACATTCTATTACCTCAAGCTGCAAGGAGGTTTGACAAGTGACATCACTTGTCAAGAATATTCTTTTATGTGTTTATCGCCCAGTCATTTTTCTCTTCTCTCATTTAAATTCAACTGTAAACCCTTTCATATCAATCAATACGTTCATTGTGTCCTCATCACGTACAGTGTTACGGGAACACAACTAACACTGTATTTACTTCCAAGGGCAACGTAGATGTATATTTCTTTGCCTTAAAATTAGATTGATTTCATCACTCCTTGTGCCAACATAACCTCGACTTACCTTTGCACAGAAAAAACAGATCAAATTGATTACTTTGGAAAGGGTTTGGATTAGAGTTGGGTGTTATGGCAAAAAAAATATGATCAGAATAATTTTTTCCATATTCCGTATCCTGATAATGACTGTTAGGGTGTCAGCTTTGTCAGGTGTGGATGGGAGTTAAGTTGTCTGGGGAGGGAACTCAGGACTGCATTGTATGTGGCCGATAGTTGGTGTCGTAGACCACCTCCTCTGTTTAACGATGGTCGTTCCAGTTTGACATAGATGGCTTCTTTTACTCCTCTTTCAAACCATCTATCTTCTCTGGCCAAGATGTGTACATTGCTATCCTGTGTGTCCCTTGTCCTTCAGATGTAGGTGGACTGCTGAGTCTTGACCGGAGGAGCTGGCTCTCCTGGTCTCTGCTCTGGGTCTTTTAAAGGTTTTGGTAAAGGCCCAGTTCAGGTAGCCACAGGCTTTAAGTGCTTCCCTGATGTGACTCTGTTCCTTTTTCTGTATACTTGGAAGTATACAGAAAACCCACACACACAGATCAATACTTGCTCTTCGACTCTCACCACCCATTGGAGCACAAGCTGGAAGTTATCAGAACCCTACACCATCGGGCTGAGATCGTGCCCACAAGGACCGAAGGCGAGAAACAGGGCAGACGTATGCAGGATACGCGAGGGAGCCATCATGTTAGTTAGTTAGTTAAAAGATGTATCCATGTCCAGGAAAAACGTCCAAAGCTTATCATCGCTATAAACAGAAATTTTATTGGATTTCTGTCAAAATTGTTTAATCGCCCAGCCCTAATTTGCATCCTCTCATTTGACTCTGAGTAAGACAACACACACATTTTCCCAAAATGTAAAACTGCTGCTTTCAAAAGGATAAACTGGCACAATCATGTGAATATCACTGCACCCACCTTGGCCTTGAGAGCTTCTTTGAGATTCACACTTCACTCACTACTACACCCATCAAGCTTTAGAAAAACACTTTCTCTTCCACGCAATAGGTTTTGATTTTCTTTATGGTTGGTTGCTTAGTAGCAGAAAATCTCTGAATATCTCTCTCATATCTTGACGCTTAACACTTATAACTGTACTGTTTATGTGCGTCTATCAAACAACCGATTAGACTTTCTGCCATTTTGCTGAGTGGGTCTGTCTGTTCCAAACAATGATCCGACGGATCAGTCGGATTTGGCTGCTAAATGGGAAGTAACCGCCTACTTCTGATGAGCAAATGTTCTGATTGGCTCAGCACAGATAAACACCGGCGCTCTCGCACTCTCACTCGCCCACTCACTCCGCTAGTAGCCTGCACACTGCAGCTAAAACACTCGCGGTCGAGGCAAATCTCCAAAAATAAAATCCATCCATCTCTCTGCAACATGTTTCTCCTTTGGAAGGCTGTGCAGCGATCTGGATGAAGCACTGCAGCCAGGAATAATGAACTTTTCATGGCCAGTTCTCAGTAACATTGCTACGCTCTCCACACTTGTCTCAATCGCTTACCTGAGAACTGTTTTGTTTTTTTTAACAGCTTTTATTTTACACCTCCAAGTTTATAAAAAAAAACACAATAAAAATGCATTTTCATGATATGGGACCTTTAAATCTAAAACAAAATCCTCTGCTGTATGTCTGTTCACACTGACTTGGTAGTGTTCTGACCTCACACCACACCACATGGCCTGATGCCCTCCCAAAAACGGGATTCCACAGTGGAATTGGACATATTGAGCAATGTATCAAAGAAAAAGCAGTGACACAGAACTCACATCTGAGTAAATAAACAACAGCGGGATGTCAGAACTATCTGTGAGTGAGGGTTTAAAAGGATAACGATGGACAACAACGAGAGAGTGAAGGAGATGGAGTGAAAGCCGAAGTGGGAAGACAGGAGGAGAAAAATCATCAGTGGCACCGTGCAATCGTCTTGGTGACAGGCTGTACTTGAAGGTCTGTCACCACTGTGCAAGTGAATGAGATGATTGGTCGTGCATGTGTTCTGTCTTCTCTTGGTCTAACAAGGTGCGTGTCAACACCAGAGTGATTTGTAGAAACAACATGATGGAACAAACAGGCACTGTGTGTGTGTGCATGCATATGTGTCAGCCCATGTGTGTGTGCCTGCTCAGCCTCATATCAATATACAGGGTGTGTGTTTACACCTGTTAATAACCTCAGGATGGGTGTTACCAGTGTTTATGTGAAGATATACAGTACTTCTCGCAGGTAGACGGCTCGTTCAGACCTGTAAAAATTATTATTATATTAAGTCTTTAGATTTCAGTTCGTGTAAACCGCTGGTCATACATGATACGTTTATGTGTCCATGCATGTGAATGGGATTTGTTTGGACTTGTTTTTATTTTAAATTTCACTTTATTAGGGTAAGTAGACACAGTCTTTTGTTGTTGGTGCAGTTGGGAGTTCAGTGCCTTTTTCCCAGATGCTTTGGGGATTTAAACCGACAACCTGCCAGTCACAAGACCACCTCTCTGAGCTTTTAGCTGCCACACATGCACGTGTGTGCTAACGTATGTGTGGAGGTGCTAATGCAGTCCTATGCCAGTGAAGCTCTGTGCTCTTGGATCCTTGTGTTTGTGAGTGCATATGAATTTAATATTTGCACATGTAGTCTCTTTGTATATACAAATGGGTGCAAACTCTCTGCTTATTCTTCACCCCTCACACACATTTGTATCCGTCTTAATCTCAATGGTGTAAAGCAGCTTGAGCTGCATTCTATAAATAAGGGCCATCATTTGTTTCTCAGATAATCATTGAAAATTGCCCACATTTTTTTTATATGATGTCGATAAATTTTATTTTATGTCCTAAAACCATTCAAATGTGTTTGTTGTTTTGTTTTATTGTTATTTGGTGACTTTTTTTTCTTTTTTAAATTCATTCTGATCATCTCACTCACAGTGAGCTGGGGCGAATCTGCCGGGTCTCCTGCTCTCCGTCATTGCTGGTCAGGCTGTGTCTCGGGGTTCGACCTTGACTGCTGCCGTTGCTACTGTTACAGTTGGCAGAGGAGGATACAGGCTGCTGCAGCTCGGCAACTGTGGTGTTGATGACGCTGTTCCTCTTTTCACCTGCAAGAGTAAAGAAGGAAATATTTAAGTGTTTTTCTGACGGAACTAGAATTACCGACTTCCGTGCACCAGTCAAGCTGCAGTTTGCATCCATGTCTGTCCAGACTTATAATATACAAAGTGACTGATAGAGAGCTTGGTCACATGCTGCAACGACAATCACCCGAAGCTCCATATCAGCAAAGCCAATGAGCCTGTGGTGGAGTACAATGCCTCAAATATGGATGTTGCTGCAAAAAAATTCTAAAACATGGAGGCTTCACACACATCTTCAGCCCAACAGCACAGAAGATCTCTACAATCAATCAACCAATTTAGTATCTGACCAAATGTGAAATATGGTCACAACCCCTTCTGTTCCCTCAGCTATGGTGTTGAATAATGGCTAGAAAAGTGTTTTAACAGAACATTATGATGTCACAGTTAAGCTGACCTTTGACCTTTTGGATAGGCTATAAAATGTCATCACTTCATCATTTTATCCTGTTTGACGTTTGTGCAAAATTGTGTCGTAATTAGTGTATGAATTCTTGAGTTAGGACTAAAAATCCGTTTAATAAGTCACAGTGACCTTGACCTTTGACCTCTGAGCACCAAAAATCTAATCAGTTCATCGTTGAGGCCAAGTGAATGGTTTTAGCACATTTAAAGAAATCCCCCCAAGTTGTTCCTGAGATATTGCCTTCAAAACAGTGAGACGGACAGACGACCTCTGGCCACGGCTATCACTGTCGTAGAGGCATAAAACTGTTCTTCTATTTTTTCTGGAAGTGACCACTTCTATACTGTGGCTCAGGTGGTAGAGCGGTCGCCCAGTGATCGGAAAGTCGGTGGTTCGATCCCCGGCCCCTGCAGTCTACAT